>VZRR01011537.1:299356-459189 GCA_013398015.1 Oreocharis arfaki
CGAATCCAAGATGGCTGAGTATCCAGCACGGAGGATGCTGGGGGAGCAACCTTTACCCTCTGACCCGCCCGCCGCCGTGACCCCGCCGCCGCTGGGCCCGGCCGCCAGCGCTGAGGGGCGGGGGCAGCGCCGCCGCACCGCCCGCAACAGCCCGGCCCTGCGGAGGGGCTGAGGGGGACGGGGAGGAAGGGGAGGAGGAAGGAGCAGCGAGGCTCCCTCGGCTGCGCTCCCTCCGCCTCCCGCGGGAATCGCGGCCCAGTGCTGGGGGCAGGGCCCGCAGGCCGCGGGGCTGCCGGATCTCGCCGCGCTCCGCCGGCCCCACTGAGACGCTGCTGGCCGGGGACGCGCCCGGCTCAGATCCCGTTCTGTGAGGGGAGGGCGGCGCGCAGGCCTGGAGCGCCGGGCCAGACCGGGGAGTGGGGGTGAGCAGGGTCAGGGTGCAGCGGGACTCCCCGATCCTCCCCTCGCCCCTGCACCCCCAGGGCTGCCGGGGGCCTGCGGAGACCTACCCCAGGTGGACGCGCTCCCCAGGGATGCGCCCCAGCTTCCAGAGGGGGTGTCCCATCCCCAGTGGCCCCGGTCTCTCAACTCCCTTTGGGTTGCAGAGTGCAGAAGGAATGGCCTGGCCTCGCCGCAGGTTGTATGTTATCCTGCGGGGGATTTAGGTCAGGAACGACCCGACGATGGAGTAAATTGTGTGAAAGTTCCTATTTTCTCTGCAGTGTGCTAGCAGTGGAAAGACAGGTCACGCTATCCACTTTGTGTGTTAATAAAGTGGAAAAGCATTTCCAGGATGACACAACCGGTCTTTTAATTTACGGACCCTCAAAACATGTATGTTGTAGCAAAGGCTGGAATACAGCAAGTGCTGGTGCACAAAACACTCATGCAAATAATCCACTTGAATTCAATGAGGCTGTCAATGGTATAAAAGCTAAGCCTGTGCACAAGTGTTTACTGGGTGAAGGCCAACATTATTTGTGAACTTGCTGCTCTGCTCCATCAAGAAAAACAACAGTACTGACACCTTAGTTTTGTTGTAAAATCATCATAAAGTTTAAAATTTCAAGCAAAAAGGTGAGCGTGTAATACTGTGTCAGAAATAAA
Source organism: Oreocharis arfaki (assembly GCA_013398015.1). Lineage (NCBI taxonomy): Eukaryota > Metazoa > Chordata > Aves > Passeriformes > Paramythiidae > Oreocharis > Oreocharis arfaki. The sequence goes on from VZRR01011537.1 coordinate 300,464, forward strand.
AGGTTTCTTTTAAACCAGTTTCATCTGTGCTTTCTTAGATTTGATTTTGAACCTCCAAAATGAATTTAGAATTACTGAAGAATTCAGTAGGTTACACAATACTAATATTTTATAGAAACACTGGTACTAGAGTAACATGTCTGTCAACATAAATATGTTTTAAAGATAAAAACCAGTCTTTCATCTAAGCCAGGAGACCAGTTTCTTAATGCCACCACCTTTTGTACAGTATAATTGTGTGATGAGCATGGCTGCCTTGTCATTAAAATGAATGTCTACATACACCATCCAGGAAAGCACTGCTTTTTATTATTCTAATCATAAACCTTTCCTTAGTGACTCAAATATTCATGCATTTGCTAAAATCACACCATTAGAAAGCACCAAAAGTGGCATGCTGTTTAGAGTATGAACTTCTGGACTAGTTTTGTTGTTCAGTCTGAAAAATCAAGCATTTCTTCTTACCGCAAATCAAATATAAAAGCAGTACTTCTAGACTGAAGAATACAATCGATGTTACTAGTGTTATTATGTAAGTGTTTGGATAGTCTGGTTCTTTTATACCTGTTTATAAACATTTTGCTTCATTATGTTTCATTTCACACTTTAATGGTCTGAGTTTGTTTTTCAAAAGCTAATTTTTGTTCCATTTTTCCAAAGAGAAGTCATTTAAGAAAATACCCAACAATGTGATGCAAGTAAACTAAGGACTTGATATTGTTATTGCATCTACATGGAGTGATTTCTCTGTCCTTTACAAAATTACAGTTTACATGCAAATCAATTAACATTTATAGCACCGGAAGCCTGAATAGCTCAACAGAGCTAGGTAATGGGAAAAAAGCGTATTCTCTTGTCTTAGACTGGTTAGCTTGGTATAAGCAACCTAACCAGCACTCACAATGTGTGTAAATTGTGATTTAAATTCTGTTAATTGAAAAAATCTAACCCGTCCTTCTGCCTAAAACTGTGTTTAGTTGGGGAAGCTCATTACTCAAGCTGGAGTAGCGGTGTATTCTACTTCCGCATTTGTTTTCTTAAAGAAAGTGAAAGCAGTTAGTGTTCTAATGTGTTAAAACTTCCCAAGCCACTTAAGAAGGTGTTTTGTCAAGTATGCATTTATGAATTTGCTGCTTTTAGTCTTGAATCAATACCTTTTGCTACAAAGGTGAGGCCTGTTTCCCATAGTTGTGCCTGCTTAATTAGAAAAGTGCCCTGAGCTCATTTAACACAAGGACTGCTAATTTGTGTGGACACTCCTAATCCATTTTGAACCATGTATGGTACAGTTTTACCTCCTTGTTTGTCTACAAACAGATATGCATCTGTTATTTTTAATCTCATTTAATCAATGGTTTCTTTCTTTTGACTTCTTCCACAGTCTAGGCTGATATGTATCCATCTTAAATCAGTGTAACAATGCCTGTAGGAGTCAATCTGAAACCATTTGTCTATAGCAGCACAGGTGAAGGAACTATGAAACATGACTACAGAAAACTGGTCCTGCGTGAGATTGTGCGTGCTCGCCCCTGCAGTCAACAATCCGTGTGCCATTGACTCAGCCTTCTACCTAATGTTCCTGAGAGCTGGGCCCTGAATGTGCATCTTCTGAAGCAGTCACAACGCTTGTCTGCCAGCCATTTGGACTTCACTGGCTAATGCTTCTGCTAATACCTACAGAGGGCTAAAAGCCTACAGCGCTTTGCTGGAAAATTTGGGAAGAGGTCATCAAGAGAGTCAGGTGTGCTTAGAATCCCCAAATGCTTTATGGATTTCAGTGTTCATTGGGAATTCTCTGCAGTTTTTCTGAAGCTTAGCTCCAGAGAGTTTGTGGCTCGGTGACTCAAAATATCACCAATAGATGTGGGCAGTGCAGTCGCAGAAGTGGGAGAAATTGCCCAGAGTGTGTGTAGGGCACGGTTAGGCTGTTCCACTTCACCAAAACATGAAATTAAATTAATTGTAGTAAAACCACCGTCCTCAGTTATGAGTGCAGGCAGAACATGGTGAATAAGCAACCTTATAAGTAATTTTTAAATAGAACAAAAAAGTTAATTGGAACGTAGCAGGGGTCTTTCCTTCTCCCACCTACGTATTGTCACAGTATTCTTCAGGGAAAACAAATACAGTGCAATCACCTAGAGCAAGAGTTGGCAGCTTTTCAGCAGTGGTGAAACAAGTATTTCTCTTTCTCAGATTAGGGATTAAGTCCCTTGGAACAGAAATTCTGATTCAAGAAATAGCTTGAATCAGAAGACATTGCCCTGTGATTGCAAGGTGCATTTGATCAGCTAAAATAGTGAAACACCACTTTGGCAGAAGGCAGAGGTTTCTGATTTCTGCTAGGCTTACAACTGTGAGTGTGAGACTCACGAATTTGGAGCTGCAGCTTCCCCCCGACATCTTCCTTACTGAATTATGTTCAAAAGTCTCTCTGTTGCTTTCTTTGGAAGGTTGTAGGGTTACAGCACTGCTCTGCGTTACTCTTTGCCCTAAAAGAACGTAGCAGATTTTTTTCATTAGTATAATCCATTTGATTTTTAAAATATTTCTAAAACACGATGATAAAGGTGTGTCAAAGTGTACACCAAATCTAATACTAGAGATCTCACCACAAAGAGGTGTTGACAACACTTTTTTTTCAATAATAAAAGCACTAAGACCTCACATTTTCTTCCTGTACTTTCTCATAGCTCTTAACTATTACACTTCAATTGACCACAAAATATTTAGATTTGTGCAGATTTAGTTAGTTAGTTTGGCTTTTGCAAGTTAGTCTCCAGTTCCCGGTATACTTAGGAAAGGTAAGGGAAGGATCAGCTGTTTCCATGGTACTGTCCTTATCTATCCTTTCACTCCTACAGGGGATTTCCAGGGATGGCTGCTGGCAAGGGAAGCCCTAGAAGTGCAGCTCAATTACTATTTTAGCGTTAAAATGCATCACAAGGTATCCACACAGATGGCTTCTCATCTGCTGGATTTGTAGTTTCCAGGAGGGAATATTGGGAGCAGAAGTATCTTTATCTCAGTCTTTCATATTTTTACTACCAGGAAACCCTTTCTCAGCCTTCTGCTCTAGTTCCTTCGGTGTCTGATTTAGTGCTAATTATAACAGAGTATCAGGGGGAAAAAAATACTAAGTTTAAAAAGAAGTCTGCCAATTCTGGAAAATAATATGACCCCAAAGAGGAGATAAAATGTAGCATTTTCCCAAAATAAGATGCTTCGCATTGCTGTATAGCAACTAAGAGGTCTGCCAGAGTGCTAGTAAATGAGAGGATAAATCAAGAATTAGAGATAGCAGTTTCAAGTGTTCCTTCAGACAAAGAGAGGAATAATGATGCAGATGGAAATATGTTTTCCAGAGGAGAGAAGCATTAGAGACACAAGCCAGTGCCAGAGTAGGTGCTGACTGACATTCCTGAACAACATTATTCCCAAAGAGATGGGAGTTACAGCAGTGGTGAAAGAGAAACTCTTCTTATCTTAGTTCTCAAGATTGCAGTCAGCTGTTGTTCATTGGAGACCTGCCTGGTCAGAAGTGCTATTTCTCTTTTGAAACAATTGAATCATAGAATCATAGAATTGCTTAGGTTGGAAAACACCCTTAAGATCAGAAAGTCTGATTGTTAACCCAATACTGCCAGGTTCATCACTAACCTGTGTCCCCAAGTGCCCCATCCACACATTATTTGAACACTTTCATGGACGATAATGCCATCATTTCCCTGGGCAGCCCGTTCCAATGCCTGACCAAACCTTCAGTGAAGAAATTTTTCCTAACTCCCAATCTAAACTTCCCCTGTTACAACTCAAGGCCATTTCCTCTTGGCCTGGTGCATTTTACTTGGGAGAAAAGACCAATCCTCACCTGGATACAAACTCCTTCCGGGCAGTTGTAGAGAGAAGTGAGGTCTCCCTTAAGCCTTCTTTCTTCCAGGCTAAACAACCCCAGCTCCCTCAGCTGCCTCTCATCTGTCTTGTGCTCCAGACCTTTCACTGGCTCTGTTGCCCTTCTGTAGACACACTCCAGAGCCCCAAGGTCCCTCTTGTAGTGAAGGGCCTAGAACTGAACACAGGATTCAAGGTGTGTCTTCACCAGTGCCATGTAAAAGGGGATGATCACTGCCCTGGTCCTGCTGGCCGCACTGTTGCTGACACAGGCCAGGATGCCATAGGCCTTCTTGGCCTCCTGCGCGCACTCGGGCTCATGTTCAGACAACTGTTGATCCAGGACCTTTTCTGATGACCAGCTTTCCAGCCGCTAACAAATGGAGAGCTATTGCAACAGTTTTTTCAAAAATAATGGGCAAATATAAAACCAACAGCCTGAGGAAAGCCATCACAGTATCTAAGGCAAAAGGATTATTCATTTCCCTTATAACAGGTCTCATCTGGGGAAGGGAACAGCCTGGGGGGCTGGAAAGTGCTGAATTCTAGTTCTTGCTTTTTGATAGTCTTTCAAGATTGACAGTCAGGCCTATTTCCAAAAATGTGCTCTCCCCTAAATAAGTGTTAATGAGCACAACAAATGAACTCTAGCTGCACCAGCTGACCATAGTCTGCCATCCCACCAGAAGCCAGAGGACTGCAGTATCACTGTCCCACTGGGCAGCATGATGAGACCATGGGCCCTGCCCTGTTCAAGCATGTTGTGAGCATGAAGCTGCAGAAGACCCCAAGACTGCTGCCTGGGCAGCCCAAGTTAGCCAACTCATTTCTTTATTAGAAGATTGGTCATACTTGGGGAAGAGTTCCTGATCTCCCCAGGGGGCTCTTAATGACCCATGTCTCATGCTGGCCCCGTAGCCTGCAGATAGTTTCACGTGTGGACAGACCCAGGGTACTTGTCTGCAGAATTATTTGTCTGGGCTTTGCACTTGCTTGAAAAGGAGAGTCAGCTGTTACGCTACTTTGAAAGCTTTGCTGGGAAGCTGATCATTACATTGCATGACTCTGAACATCAGCAGAGTGTGGTGTATCTGTGTTCCTCTCAGTGAAGGCTGAAACCCAGATCCTAAGTCCAGAGCTGTTGCTTACCTCCTTAGCCAATTCAAGTAGCAACGTGTTGCTAGGCCAATGAGAGAGGGAACTTCCTGCATCAAAGCTGATCTCTGTCTGCAGCCAGCACACTGAATTGTATTACTTTCTATTCTGGCTTACATAAACCCAAACCCTGGCATTTCTGGGAAACTCCAATAGTCGTTACCATTGCAGGGCTGCAACTGAGCCTTTCCAGTTGAGCAGCACCATTGTATCTTGGATTATAGTGTTTTCTAATGGAGCAACAACAGCTATGTTTGACCTCTCATTCACCTTCGTTACACTGCCCAACAAGATATATAAATATGTGCGTATCCCACCTCAGAACCATCCAAAAGTTTCCTTGGTCTGAGTTTTGCTGCAGCTGATTGGATCCTGGTTTATTACAAAACTGTCCCAGACACCTTGGATACCATCATGGTTCCCTACTCCTGTCCCATTCAGGATGATAAGTTCAGACTTTTGTTTACCATGATGAGCTATTTGTGAAGTCTCATGGATGCAGAAATTCGGCTGTAAATATTGCATGCACAAATATTTGAACCTCTCACACTTCTTCCCACTCCAATCCTGCTTTTCACTTTCAGTACTCTTAGTGGGAGAACTGCTCACTTCTGAGAGCAGCAGAGTTGCTCTGCACATGGAGGTCAACTGACCAAGGCAGTTTGCTACTTCCTCAGCCAGATGTGTCTCAGCAGAAATAAGCAGAATTTTAAGTTCAGTGGCTTGCCGTGCTCCTATCACCCCCCGCAGAGCCCAGGGTTCCTATTGCAGCCATGCTCCTTGCCTAGCTCTGCTTCTTGCCTAGCTCTGCTTCTTGCCTGGGTTGGTACTGAAAAAAGTGGCAGCATCTTCAGAGAAGAAAATTAAGATAATATTTTTTTCTCCCTCTGTGTTTCCTCCTTCTCTTTCTCTCTCAATTTGTCTCTTCCTCTCATCTTGCTGTCTTTTTGAGATCACACATGCAGCGATATAAATATTCTTGCAGTAAGCAGCAAATCCTTTTGGTACAAGAGACTAACCTCACTCCACCTATGGCTCCTGTGCAAATAAACTGCTATGCCTGTTCAGGACCCTTACAGATTTTGGTACAGGCCTGAAACACACAGTTCGTATTGTACAAAACTTCCGATTATGCTATCTCCATCCAGGATGTTTCCTATTTCGTTATGGATTGTGATATCTAGAAATGGAAACATTAAAGCCTCATTTCTGCAGCACTTCCTCAGGCAGAAGCTGTGGCAGGTGGTGCATGCCTGGGCACAGGGGCAGGCACACCAGCTTTCCCTTCTCAGTAAGCAATGGAGTAACACTGGTTCCCACTGGTAACTGAAAGGATATAGTATCACTGTACTGGCAGGAGTCATGTATCTCATATACACAAATATATTTTGTTTTTTGTATTTTCATTTGATGTTAAGTTAGATGAATTTGAAAGCTAGGGATACGATTCATCTCACCACCTTTAGCTGTCTGAGAAGGAGGTGCCCGATCCAAGCTGTTCATGCAGTCTTCCTCCAAGCCAGTGGGGTGAGAGGGGAATTTTTATTCCTTCTGCTGCCTCCTGAGCATGGGTGTCCCTGCTGGGGTCTGGCATAGGTGGGATGTGTGGCACTTGGGTGGCTGGTGCTAGCTGGGAGAAATTGAACAGTCTGTTTCCTCAAATGAAAAGCCTAAATATTACTTGTTCTGCATATTCAGGAGGTGTTTCCTAAAAAATAAGTTTGTGCACAAATGCAAAGATCTGCTGCTCAGGGCCTGTGTTTGGAAAGTATGCACAAAGACTTCTCCTTTGTACACTATATGGTAAAATACATGGTGAAATATTATGTTGGCATACAAAAACCAGAAATACTCTCTTAATTGCAAGATTTAATTTAGTAGAAAGATCCTAGATATAAAATAATGTAATCCTAATGTGTATTCCTAAAAAAAAATTTCAAAAGGACCCTGCCTTTTTCAGGGCTGGAAAAATCAACTGCAGAAAAACATTTTCTTAACATGAAATTGTTATTAACTTCTTAAAGTGTGGGCATCAACTCTACATCCTCAGTTTTCATATTGATTAAGTTATGTCTGGTTTTTTAGTATGAAGACGTATTTTTTTTTTTTAATTACAAGCTCCAGAGATCAAGGTTCTAGTGTTATAAATACAAAGCTGGACAAATCTTTCCTGCATTCTTACTGTCAAAAACAGACACGACAGAAATGGAGGAGATGATGAAAAAACTGAAGTGGCTTGCTAAAAGTCATGTAACAGGATCCTCTCCCAAGCTCCGGTGAGGGGGTAAAGCTGCTGACTGGGACTTCAGATGGACTAGATTGCCCTACAGTTAGCTTGACATTTCCAGTTCAAGTTCCCTTGGGAGAAAAACAGTATGATAAATCACAGTTATATTCAAACATGGAATATCATGAGCAAGAATTTTATTATTTTTAGTATTTTTAGAATGGCAAAAGATTTTGTGATGAATAGTTCCTTATTAGCAATCTATACTAGGACCCAAGTAAACTACTAGCCAAAGGCTGATGAGTACGGTTTGTTTTTTAAGTGTACAAGTATGAGATAATCTGAGATATCTTCAGTGGACCAGATATACTCTGGCCCTGTGCCAACTTCCCCACTCAGCCTCCAGTGTTTCAATAAATTGAGGACATTTATGGATATTTCTCATGCTCGGCCAGTAAAAAGATAGTTGGTACTCTGAGCCCTGAAACCAATTGAGGTTTGGTCAGAAAATAAACCTGACTTCATCATTCCCAATATTGTTTCTCAAAGACCGTGGCCTTTCTTCTGTTGGTTCATATTCGCTTAGAAAAACGTAAATGGAATAATTTTGTGGCAGCAGACCTTGTGCCAAATCAGGAGCCCAGCTTCATGCCAGACCATGTACCATCCATCCTTCAGCAGTTGAAATAAAATCAGGAAAAGCTTTGAACTAGCTCTGAGTCAGCAAACCTGTTCTGGGGTGGACCAGAGTGTGCAGTGATCCGGCAGTGTATAGATCCGGCATGAGCCCTCATGACATCACAGCCTGAGGGTAGATAGCCGTATCTTGGGTTTTTGTCTGCAGCTTGTCACATTGCAAACTGACAAAAAGCTGCTTAGCCTAGGAACCCTAATCATTAGATCTCTGTGCTCACCTAACAAAGTTGTGTTGTTTTTAGGGAGGGTGAGCTGTGGGAGAGGCCTCACATCTGTCTGCAAAACACCAACTGGACCTACTCTGAGAGCACCACCTGTGCGTTGCCCTGCTGTGTAGGGAAGCACTAGGAAGTTTGGCCTTTGTGCTTCTTCCCCCTTTTCTTGGGTGAAGTGCATGAGTCAGCCATCGTCACAGCCTTTGGGGTACTTGAGATGGCATTGCTCTCTCCTCTGGTGCAGATGGGGGTTTCACTGTCCCATCAACCATTGAAGCAGTGTCTGTAGCCATCACTTCTAGTTGTTGAACTAACAAAGCAATAAAAGGGAGTGCAGTGTAGGATGCTCATTGCCAAAATCGTCTGGGTCTGAGCTGAAACACCGATTGCTAGACATTAAGTTCTGCTGGCTTCTCTCTTTGTGAATGAATTCACATTTACCTAAGGAGTTTTATAGACACCCTTGCAATTCCAATAGGCCTTTATAAGCAGGATTTGGGGAGACAAGATTAAACATTATTATTGGTATTGTTATTGGTATTATCATTGTTGTAGTTGCTAATTACCTGTTGAAGATTTGTGTTTAACTGAGCCCAGGTTGCAGTGTGTTAGGTCAGGACCTGCCTTGAAAGGTTCCCTGAACAGCAACCAGCTGCTGTAGAGACAGGGTTATCAGTTTTCAGCAAAGCCTGGGACAGATCGCTTGAGCCCTGCCCCCAGAAGCAGCCTGTCCTCTCTATGTTTCTCCGGATGGTTGCTCTGTTGCAAGTGTCCATCCTCAACTTTTCCATCCATTATCTGTTGCCATTGTAAATCAAGAAATGCATGATTTGATGAAATTTTCAGTAGTTATCAGGAAGTAAATATCTTAAGTCTAACGTCAAGTGACTTCTGTGTCTTGGCCTCACAGTAGTTTCCATAGAAGATGTTCTTGATGCTATAGATAAAAATTCAGTTGGAGGAAGGAATTAACCCTAGTCATAAAAATGTATCTTTATATTGTTTTTTACCACCACTGAGCATTTTTATAAGTTTAATCACATCTAATGCATTAAAGAATTTATCATTTGTAGCACATAATTAAAATCCCTGTGATATAATATAGCAATAATTTTTACAAATTAGTCTGGAAAAGTGCAAACAGTTATGTTTTTGTTTACGATGTTATCAAATATTTTACATTTTATGGCGGTTTGGGGAACAGAAAAGCTATTGAATTAGTTTAGAATAATTCCTCGTTTGTATTCTCTGAACTGGACAAACGGTCTTTCACTTCTTTATAGGAGCATTGAGGCTTTACCCACCCACAGCAAGGAAAATAACTAAGAATTGTGTTTTAAGGGCTATGTCACATGCATGTGTGTCGTGTGTGTGAATACTGTACTGTTACAGTTCTCTGGAGAAAAATAGAGAATTTGTGGATCCTACTTTCCTAACCCATCTCCTGGGATGGAAATAGAATCTCACTAGTCATCACTGCTGCTGCATATCACGTGACTTTCTTTTTGGGTTTCTTGAGAAAAAGAGATGCTTGGTTATAATTTTCACACAAACATTCCCTCCCTGAAATTCTGGTATAACAATTAACTGGAAAAATTACTTAAATCAAAATATTTTTAAAATGCATTCTGATTTCTCTTGTCTGCAAGATAGATCTGGCATTTGCACTCATTGGCCAACAAGTATACTCCTCAAGTCCAAGGTTTTTTTTAGACTGTGAACTTTTCCAGAGGGGATATATTATGATTATTGTATGTCAGTGGTGGAAGTATTGAAGCACTACTTCTACACCAAACCAAAATTGCTGGAGAAATGAAATTCACTTCACATACAGAAGGAACCAAAATGCCATAACACAACAAAAACGTCAGAGATATTCACCTCCCTACATCAGTTCTACTGTAGATACAATGCTATTTTGTTTATAGCTTACATATAAAAATATTTTCCTGTTTACTTTCTCAAAGGAGGTAGTGGTTTTCTTTTCACATCTTATAGAAGAAACATTTTTCATCCGTTGGTACTCTCTAAATGGTATATTCAATGTTGAATTATTTTAAGTCTACCTTTCAAAATGAAATTCTGATCTTGCGTAAGATGCCTGGAGAGTGTCATAAGCTAAGACAAAAGTCCATGCTGGACATCCACTGCATGTCTGGGTGCTGTGTGCCAGCACTGACCTGTGGAGTTGCCAGCCTCTCCTGGACTGGGTAACTCACAGCACTGCCTCTGCCACTGGTCCTTTCAGGCCACTCTGGATCCCTGTGTCAGTGTAGACAGTAAAGGTCTATCATATGTAGATCTTTAAATCCTGATCTGCTAACTATATATGGGATGCTCCCGTACAGCTGTGGTGAACATCACTGTGATGATAACCTCTGAATACGTCCTATTAGTTTAGTTTTGTTGTCCCAGAATCCAAATCCTGTGGAAACACTAATTCTGATTTAAATACATTCAAGTGAATTTCATTTTAAGCAGCATAAGAAATTTAGCACATAAATCTCTGCTTGATTTCCCTACTGCATTTTAGTGTTCTTTGGGATTTAGGTCAGTAAATTTTTGTTGTTTGTGACACCATTCATCAGACCTCCTCCCCCTTCTTCTGGGACTCACTTCTAGGTTACTCTCTTCATCTCATCAGGGACTCTTTCTTTCTCTCTCCCTCTGGCCTTTGACAATTTCTTCAGCTCCATTTGGCTCAACAGAGGAAAAGGGCATTCTTGCCCATAAACCTCTGTCTTTTAGACTGTTCTCAATGTCTCAAATTTTGGCAAGCACTCTGGATACTTGCTCAGACCTTTGTTTTGTGTTCCCTGCTTGGTATAGTTCTGCACTCTGCGCTTGCCTCCATCCAGCACTTTGTTTAGCATTCCCCTTCTCTTCTCAGTGTGAAGTCTTAATGACCTTTTTAGCTCCTCTTTACTCTTTTGCATGATAGGATTCTTATAAGCCTTTAGCTGTGATGCTGCTCTCAGAGGCAAGGTATTGTACACAGATTTCTTCAGTGCCATCAGAGCACAGTGATACATCAGGGGTTGTACTGGTCCCCCACTGTGCCAAAACAAGCTTTTGCGTCTGGGAACCCCACCTTGGAGGCAACTGCTTCTTTCCAACGACAACACATCATGGAGGATCACCTTTAAGGCCAAGGATGTAGTGACCAGGACTATTCATCATGAAGTCTCTCACTGTGGATGGCTGGAAAGCAGCTTCAGGCCCACCAGGATGCTACTTGTCATATACTCTGGCTCTCCCCAGCCTTGGCCTTGCTTACAGTCATGCTTTGCTGTCACAAATGAAGTTGTGTAGTAGAAGTGAGAAGGATTGTAGCTAAAGAAGTGTTTGGATTAGAAAAAAGTCTGGCATTGCTATTAGTAGCTACACACACATGAGTCTGGCAACCCAGGACGTGCAATACTTAGAGGAGCACAGTTCTCTGCAAATTATGCCCCTCTTTAGCCACTCCTCTTGCAAAAGGAGACTGGAAAAAGAATAGTAAAGGTGGAATCCACTGTAGTTAGCTCCTTTACATTTTGCTGCTTACATCTTCTTTCTGTCTGAAAGAACTGTGACAGGAGGATTGGGTCTAAATAACTGCAGCCTCCCTCAATAACACTGCTTTTTTTCCTGGAAATGCTAGGAAAAAACACCTCAGCTTCAAACCATAGTGACCCTCCTAGTCAGATGGAAATATGGCATTCATGTTTAAAAGGTGGATAAAAGCTTTTGTTTTCCTGAAACATCCTTCTAATTATGAACAAACTGGGTGACATTTTTCCTTGAAAGATGCATTTACGAAGATATTTTGGCTTGAAAGAAGAAAAATGTTCAAAAGCCTGATCAAAATTCAGATGCCAATCATGCTAGTCGTCTTCTAGTGTGAAGAATTCGAACAGGATTTCTAATCTGATGACTCTGAAATGCAAAAAATCGAATGGCCTGAAAACTGCCCTGCCCAAACCTTCCTTGCAAATAATTGTTTCCTCTTTGTTCATTTAAAAACTCAATCCAACAGTTTCTCACATGCAGCCATTAAACTCTTATTTAAATTTTTTGGGATAATCTACTTCTGGCTTGGAGTGACACAAACATGCTCCTCTGTCCATGTGGCCCACCCATTATTAACCTCAGTCAAAAAATCTTCAGCCAAGCACATTGGCACCAAGAGCTCACGGGTTTGATCCTGCCAATCCCGGTGCTGCTTCTCCTGGGATGAAGTCAGCCAGATCCCTGGCAAGGCTGCGCTGCTTTTCATCTGCTCATGTGGCATCCAGCCCACTGGCAAGGGCTTGTGCCAGCCTTAGCCACCGACCAGTGCCGTGATGTGGGCGTAGATATCTCCGTCCCCATCGCAGGCACCTCTGCATCCAGGCAGCCAGGCTGTGGGGGTGTCGGAGCACACAGGCATCACTGGATACCAGGTACCCCACAACAAATAGTAGCTTTTGGGGTTACAAAAGCCTTCGCTCACTCCCCTGGGTTTCTTTCCTGCAGTGTCACCTAGCTAGTGACTACTGAGCCTTGAAGGAATGTGAGGGCAGATGGACAGCTGCTGAGAGGGCACTGGTCCCAGCTCTGCAGGTGGTGGCCAGTGGAGCCAGGGCCATATCCCACTGGTATGCCAAGGCCTGTTGCCACCACAGGGCAATATGGCAAGCTGGTACGTTACAGTGCTTCCTTAGGAGCCTGTCAGTGTGAAATACAGAAAGCGTTTGCTAGACTGATCCTTTGAAAGCAGCAGGAATCTTTGAGATGGTATAGGTAGAAAAAACACAATTACTGTGTGTAAAGTTGGTTTTATAAAAGAGAAGGGAGTTATTGTAGCCTTGCACTACATGAAAAACCTGAAAAAGGCCATAAGGTCTTGCCCACCATTTTGCATCCTGCAGGTATTCAGGCCCACCTCTTCAGAAACATAAAAATACAGTAGTAAATGCCTCACTGTGCCCCTCCTCTAACAGAAAACAAGTTCCTTAACAACTAAATATCTTCTAGAAAGAAACAGAAAATTCATATGTATGAGTATTGTACTGGAAGATGCATAAGATGTATCTGTATATTTTTTCAGGCATTCAGTAAAACTTTTAAGAGCAGTCCAAGTTACCCAGACTTATCCATCTTACATTGATGGGCAATCAACATGAGTGCCCATGTTTATCTTCTGAAATGTTTTTGTCCTCTCTTGTCAGTACTTGGAAATAACTTGCAAAATACAGATTGAGAATGTTAGATTGGTTTTTGATTGGTTCAGAGACAGGATAATGGCCAGCTTGTCAGATAAGTTATTTGCAATGAATAATTTAGTCTTAATCAGCTAAAGTTTTAATACCTTATATCTTTCACTAACCAATCTCACTTAACATATGGGGAATCAAGATGAATTCATCTTTTTGATTACAAAATCAAAACCCTTCATATACATACTCATTGATGACAGGTCTCATAAAAGCACCTCCCTAAACTGCTGATGTTTCAGAAATTCTGTCTCACACAGTGCAACTCATTGATTATGCGAGGTGTTTTTAATCATGAGAACAAATTCTGCAAGGATGCCTGATGCCGGCACAGCAGCACCTCTGTCATGCTCTTTGACTCCAGCTATCTTTAAGACATCAGTGGTCGTTGCTCCCTGGCACCCAGGATGGGGTTTGGAGTGGCAAGACAAAGGTCACCTTATGGCAGGCTCTCATTTTTCAGGTGCCCTAATGGGTTTGGTGCCTTTTCAAACAAAAAAGATTTAAGATCTTCAGGGGAATGTAATCCATTTCTGGTAAGAAATGCAGAAACAAAAACGTTTTATGGTATTTTACTACTAGAAATACCAGATTTTAGAGAAGCATCTTTCCCTTAACAGTGTGCTACTGTATCTTCTGGTGTTTTCTGAGTAGCCAGACTAGAGAGGGTAGGGCAATTGTTAAAAACTTTAGCACAGGAAACAAAACACCCACTTAAATTAAAGTTTAATTTAATTATTTTTTTTAAATTAAATTAAATATTAAATTTAAAAGTAAAATAAACAAAAAATTAAGAAGTAAAACTCAAAACCTTTATCTAAATGGAAACAAAGTGAGGGATTGTTTTCTGCATTACGTCTTCCCCAGAAAGAGTTGATATTATTTAGGAGTAGCTTCTTTGGGGCACATTCTGCTTCCCATAATGGACCAACATTCTTAATTTCCAGTTTATTTTGTAAGCGAACTGATTCTTCCTTGTAGTAATGTTTTCAATAGATTAAAATAATTAAAAAAAAAAAAAAAGAAAAGGACACATTTTCCAATTTTTGTCCAGCTGTGGATCATAGTTAGATATCCATATTATAAAGTGTTCATGAGTATGATTGATCCTTATCCTGATAGTGGCCACAGTGTACTGAAAATTCTGTCCTGGCTTTTCAATTCTTGAAAACCTGAGCAGGTGTTCATCCTCATAAAAAACAAAAAAAGAGGAAGAAGTGTACAAAGTACTTCAAGCGTCAAACTGCTGAGCAGTCTCCATGATATTTTTGCCTCATAGTGATGACATCTCTTGCTTTCACTGTCCCAAGGAACCACAGGTAAGATGAGGTCACTGTCAGCTTGTATGGGAGACCTGAGTTGCTATAGCAGAGGTGTTGGGAGTAGCAATGCTGGTGACTCATTATATGTGACACATTTCCTTCTGAGTCACTGTAGAATCAATGCCCTGTCAGGATGCTGAGAGGCATCAACAGGGGCTGTCTCCATCTCCTGAAACCAACAAAAAAGTCACTTGTTGTCGGGGAGGTTCTTCAGCACTCACTGGCTGGCCAGGAGAGAAAACAGAGGGGAATTGCAAAATTCTTCTCTAACAGTAGCACCCCTCTCAGAACAGACTCTCTTTATTCTCTGCACCATGCTTAGGTCTCTGTAGGTCTCTGGTGCTGGCAGCCCACAGTAGAGTCTTGTAGTCAACACCCATTGTGCTGGAACTTGGGGTTATGCAGTAGGCACCTTCCACCAGGATTAAATCCTGGCATCTGCTGAATTTTGCTCTGAGTTTTTTCAGAATTGAAGCTCTGACATTTAGTTATATTATGTCATAGATTTTTAGACAGAGCTACTTCAGTGAAATATTTAATAATGAGAAGGACAGTGCAATTCACGGGTATGAACAAAAAGGGGCTGTAACTCAGACCTCTATACACAAGAAGACTCTTCCCAGGTCAAACAAAATAAAATTCCACAGTACACTTCTTTGATGGTATAAGCACTGAAATGGATATTTACTGGTAGTGAACCAAAAATAATCAATGATGCACAAAAGAATGTATTTTAAACTAATATTTAAAGCAATTTTTGTCACTTAACAAAGAATCAGTGTTTTAGTGAATACCTATCATAGTAGTGTTTTAAGCATGATGTTCCAAAATCCAGTACAAGCAAGTGCTTGTAGAAAGAGGGGATATTTTTGTTAAACCATGTGCAAAAACTAGGAGAAACTTTTGAGCACACAGTATCTCCATCAGGCAAAAAAGGGTCAAAAACACAGGGCTAGAAATATGTTCTTCTGAAGTAATGTTGTTAGACTGATATAAGAACTGTTTGTCTGACAGTACGTTCATTTAATTCAGCTCTGTCAGCTAATTTAATAAATGTGTTATGCCTACCTACACACTTCATAGTAAGAAGTGAAATGGAAGCTGTCACACATCTCGTTGTTTACTTTAAGGGCAATAAAATAAGATCACATTACTTAGACTGGTAAACTTGGCTTTCGTGACATTCTTTAACTATGTCATGATGTCTTCATGATAAAATTCACAGTACTGTATTTAAAATGAAAATAAACACAAGCACTCTATCTGCAGAATTAAGCAGGAATTTGATGATGCTTAGATAATGCTTTGTTTTGTAGGTGGATAGGTGACAATGAGAACCCAAACTGAACTCTGTACTTTAAACTTACAACTTAAATAGTAAAAATAAATAGGAGTACATCAGGTCATGCAGTTTCCTAATGTGAAAGATTTTTTTTGCATTTTAAAGGTATGTTACTTCACATTATTATGTATCTAGACTCAGCAGATTAGGGCCCACGAAGAATCCCAGAAAAAACAGACAGTTTTAGCTATTCAGTGGAGATGCTCTGGTACAGTCACTGAGCTAGTAATCAAAATTTTAAAAAAATAAAATTTGACACGATGAAATCTTATGTCAGACTTTTATTTCATCTCTTATTTTGTTTTAATTGAAACACTCCTACAAAATATTTGTATTTTAATGACAGAACACAGTTCAGCCAAAATGCTTTTGAACAGCTTTCACAGGCTATGTAAAAAAATATTGCAGATATCAGTTATTTCAACATGAGCAACAGCTTGCTTTTTTATTCAGTAATTGAGAAACACAGATAAGCTGCACACAATATAACCTGAAACTGTGACATGATTCCCTACTGTATTACCTTTGAAGTATTCAGTATATTATTACCTCTTTTTTTTTCAGTAAGATGAAAGTAGAAACTTTTCCAAAATGGGAAGTCCCCTGTAGGTGGCAATTTGGAATTCATTCACTCCTTAAGTAATTGCTTTCAACTTCTGGAGACTCAGTTTCCATAACAATTAATGCCCTGTGCTTGCAGATAGGACTTGATGATGCTGAGATGCATCACTGAGTAAATAGACTGATGCATCAAACCCACAAGAAGGTATTTTGCAGATGCCATTTATTCCTGGCAGTGGTCAGTGAAGTAAACACCACAGTAAATCACACAGATGTGTGCTGCACTGATGACTGAGTGGCTGTGCATGGCAATTATACAGGATTTGGGTATCTCCTCAGTAGCAGTGCCTGAGCCCTCTAGTGGCCCTCTCGGTATTTCACTGGCCACCAGAGATTCCTCCCGTGTGTTGAGATGGGATTCTCGCAGTAAACTGGGCCAGGGGAACCAAATCTGCTTCCTTCTTGTTACATGGTACAAGTACAGGGAGCAAGGTGTTCCTGACGCCTCTCCTGACATCCCTCCTAGCAGCCTGGCAGTGCACAGAAAGGGATGCTGCTGTGCCCCATTGCAGCTGCCACTGTCCTCTGTGGGTTTCCAGGTCTTTCAGTAGCTAAGGGCATGTTCTTCTTCAAATTATGGTGGGCATCCATGCTAAGCAGGCATCCAGGTGGCCTCACTGTTTCCTTTCACACTGCTTTTGCTCCCAGGAGGAAGGTGGGAGGGACAAACATTGGTGATAGCAGGAGGTGAGGCTGGAGGTACAAGAGAAAACCAGGAGTGGCTTTTGGGCTTTCCAGCTCAGCTCTAAGTTTGAGATCACATGGCCTCTGCCTCTAGCTGCCAAATCATGTCAACTGCCTCAAAACGACTCATTCGTCTGTCCTTAATCATTTCTGGCCAAATTATTAGCTCTTTTTCGTGTTCGTTGGGCATCTCGAAACCAGAAACAGCCTGAATACTTTTCCCTATGTACGTAAAACAATTTATGACACTCCCCACCCAGTCGTCTATAAATAATCCCAGTCCTCTGTGATTGCCCCATTATAGTGGGAAGTATTAGTGAGATAATTGCAGGCATCCTGCCAGCTCTTAACAGAACTTTGCATCCCATCACATGGATCTCTTCTAGCACCTCCTGGTGAAAGTTACCACTACAAAATAAATTCTCATTCTGCTAATGCTATGACAGCACATGTTAAAGCATGGGAATGACAAATGCACACACCTCATCATGCATCACTTGAAAAACATAGCTAGATTTGGCTGACCCTGGCACAATAGATGGGCACCAGAGCTTGGTGGCAGCACCTTGGTGATATCACAGAAAACCTTTAAAGAGCCCGTGTTCAGGGCATCAGTGAATGTTCAGCAAAGACAAAGCAGAGCTTAAAAGTATGAAAATGGAAAATGCCGTCTGTCATGTCAGATTTAAGGGTCTATTTGCCAAGTGAGAACATGGAGCATGGCTGACTGAGTGGCACTGTGACACCCTGGGAGGACACCAGAGAAAATTTGTGGACACTGCCTTCCCTGCTTGCTGCTGCCTGACCCCACTAGATCCAGGTGCTTGTGCTGAGTGGAAGGCACTATACCATGCTTAGTCCTGGGACAAAATGTCCATCCCCATCTGGCCCAGGATATCCTCCCTGGTCCTCAAAGAGAAAAAAAAACATCTGCAGTTAAGCACTTGCATGGCACAGATGAAGTCAAACTCTACATTGCCTCTCTAGCTCTGCACACCAACCAGAGAAACATTTTTCCCTGTTAAGGTTTGTAAAAGTGAATGCTACAAGCGCTTCATGGTAATACACACAGCATTTCCAGCAAATATATATATAGCTAAGCTATTTGCCTTCCCACTATTTTCGCTTTATTCTGTCTTTTTCTATCTTTTTAATGGAATTTGGAAGAAAATAGAGGGGTATTTCCCCCCTCTTCTCCAATTTAGGTCCTTTTTTTTCCTAGCAAAAATTTTTGCAATCAAAATTTAACCAACCTTGTAATGTTTTTGAAGTTATTCATGAGGAGAGTAGCAATTCTGCTTCTGTAATGTAGTTTAAAGTAGTTAATCCTACAAACAAAACAAATCAGTCACCAATGTTAATGCATTGTAACAGATATGACATAGTGATGTGTTTTCCTGAAAATTTAAAAGACCTTGAAAATACCAGATCTCATTTTTCAGCTGTGTTGTTAGTATTTTGTAAACTGGTAGAAAATTACTTGACTAAGGCATATAAAACTTAAGCAAGTTTAAAAATCCAGAGTCTCAGTCAAGGGATTTTATTTGATCATGCCTTGCTTAGCTTCACAATGATTTTCTCCTTTAGTGGACCTTGTGGAAGCAAGAGCTTTATGGCGCGTATCTGTATCTGCATTTTGAATTTCACACTAAACACTGCAATTATATACTGTGATATTAATATTCATAATCTGCTCTCTCCGTGGTGAACATGCTCGTCTTAAAGTAAACTTTACTAATAAGTGGCCTGATAAAATCCGTGTATAGGAGAATAGGTCTGGAGCGGTATGTGATTGAGTGCACCTGATGGGATTATATCAAAACCAATACAGGCCTAGGAAATGGATTTCATTGTAGAAGAAAGCAATGGAACAATTATGAAGTTCACATGTATGGGGAGACTAAAAGTATGGGATCCAACCAAATAACCTTTGCAGTTGTAAAGGCAGAAGTGACTCAGAGATTTTATGTGCAGAAATCTGGGCAGACAATCCGTATATATATAATTACTCTGACCTGATGAATGCATTATGCAGGGAATTACTAGTCAACATTTCATACTCAGTAGATTCTTTTTGTTAAAAAACATAGATTTCAGCTGGTTCATAAAGACTGACAAAAATATTTTTTAAATTTTTGTAAGTACATGATTAGTATTGCTTTTGGCAAAAGAATCTGTAAATGCAGTGCTGCACTCTCCATTACCTTATATGTAACCAGTTTTACAAAAAAAATCTGATTTAATAAACTCTAGGCAGAAATGGCAGCAAACAACCCTCATAAAATATAAAGAAATAATTTTCCCTCTAAATTATACATTCAAATCACACCACAGTACATAGTGTTCTTGCATGTTTAATGAAAATAAAAATTTCAACAAGTTCCAGATACCACTGGTGAATAGAATACAAGCATTTTCACGTATCTGTCCGGCTGGATTCATGAAAGCTATAGGCTAAATGTATAGAGCACCTGCAGCTATACTATCATTGAATTCAAGGTGGTTACAGCACAGACAGGTTTTCCAGCCCCTTACATACAGTGCCCAGCATATTATATTGGAGACATCCCTTTGAATAGGGATACATTAACTTAAGTGGTCTGACAGAAGCACAACATTACCAAAAGGGCTTTGAGGAATTTTTGGGGAATAATCCAAAGTGGCTTTTCGGGGAGTAAACGGGGCCAACTAGAGCAGCAACGAATATTCCTTATCTACCTCCCTAGATGAGGACCAGAAGGTAAACCACCTCAAGGGTGTATATAGCTGTGATGGATCTTCTTGCACCCCTCCTGGGAAGTCTGGGTGCTTGATTACCTCTCTGCAATGCCTGTACACCAAGACACACAGCACAGGGAATAGACAGGAATAATTAGAGACCTGCGTGCGGTCACAGCACCACAACCTCATGGCAGTTACAGGGACAGGGATCCCATAGTTCATGGGATGGGAGTGCTGTCGTGGATGTCTATGGACTTTTTAGGTAAGATAGGACAGAAAGACAAAATAGCGGAGCTACTCCTTATGTGAGAGAGCAATTGAAATGTGTGGAGCACTGCCTAGGGGTGGATGAAGAATGAGTCAAGAGTTTATGGGTAAGAATTAAGGGGCAGTCTAACATGGGTGACACTGCTGTGGGTGTTGGCTACAGGTCACCTAGTCATGAGAGGAAATTGATAAGACCTTGAGTTTGCCAAGCAAATCACAGTATTTGCCTCTCTGTGACAAAGACTGATCAGTGAGGCATCCACATCGCCATGGTTCATTTTGTCATGGAAGTGATTCCCTCCAGATATCACTAAACTTGAAAATGCCTTAGTGTTCTGTTAAGATCATTTTGTGCCCTATGATCCTCCAGGACTGATGCAAACTCTATGGAGTTAAAAAGCTGGACACCTCCAAATGTGAGCTTTGCCATCTTTATTGTTGAGGTTCACAGGTATGGCAGGGCAGGGCAGGGCAGATGCTGGGGAAAGGCTAACCTGTGTGAGCAAGAAAGAGAGTGTTTAATCCACATTGCTTTTTTTCTTCTACACTCATGTAAAATCTCGCATTTTGCTCTCTTATTAGTATATTTGTCTAATATTTCATGGCTACATTCTGAAATAGACTATGAGAAAGCATTGCCACAATGGTAACAAAATGCTTATTTTGCAATTATGAAGTTATTTGTCATTCCATGGATGGAGCTATATTGTTTTGTACTAATCTTTTTAATTCCAGTATCTACTCACTAGTTGGATGTTTCATATATTTAGCCTAGAACTCTCATGAGAATGGCAAAAAGAAAAACAAAAGTAACCCCCAGCTTTCTAGAAATCTCCCACAAATTGTCTTTCCAAGATTATCTCATTAGCACAGCAGATTAGCTTGATAGATTGAATATAATGCACTCTCATTTTAGCTAATGCTGCTTTACTGAAGGGACTAACAAACTTAATTCTATCCAGGCCAGGATTACCTGACAGAGTAACTGAGTACTTTTGTGTGCTTATAGACAGGATGAAACAGATTGACTCTTGTCTTTGCCCTCTTTGCATTAGTTTGTTGGAAATTCCTTCTCCCTGGACTTATCCCTACGGTCTTCACTGTTGGCTCGAGGCTGCAGTGAAGTCTCACCACATGGAGGGGTTTGTCAGTTGGTTTTGTCAGTAGCTGAAGGCTCATCAAAACAGATAAATACTTTCTAACTACATCTCCAGCCACAGTCCCTCGCTGCCAGCACCTGCCTGCTCCTGTGCAGAGTGGGGTGGCCACTGGCAGGACACCGGGCCAAGAAGTGAAGCGCTTCTCCAGGACCTTGGGGCCCTTCCCCTCCCCACTGTGGGCCCATCACATGGCTTCTGAGCACCCAGAGGGGTATTTTTAGCTTGTACCTGCTTTGCTAAATGATGGAAACCCCCTTGGAGCCAGGGCCAAACCACCTCTGGGTCTGTCCTGTCTCTGTTGGACCCTAAGGTCGGTGGGCAACCTCCCAGCCCACACGTCTTGCGGTTGCTCTGGGAGGTATTGCACTATGCAGGTAACCTCACATTTACTGTGCCATAGGTAGTCACAGGTTAGCAGGGAAACACTGAGGCTGTGACAAGATGCAAGAGCCAAATCCATCTGGGAAACAAAAAATAACAAGGCAGTCACAGCATGAGTAGCAGGGCTATAGTTGACCCAACCTGCAGTAAAGCAGAAACCACTGTGTGAGTAACCTTCCTCTAAAAGACAAACAGACTCCAGACCTCCTCATCATTTTAATTATATGGTGGCTACCAAGAGTTTAAACAAACAACTCTTTCTCTGTGTGTGTGTGTGTGTATGTGTGTGGTTTTTTGTTTGGTTTTTGTTAGGTTGTTTATGTGTGTGTGTGTGTATGCTCAGCATTACTATGACCATGCTGTGGAGCCTCATGCATTTCAAAGGCCTTCACTGCTAATAGAGACTGAAGTGGCCATAGCAAGGCTTCTTTGAAAAAGAAACACTAGCAGTGAAAAACTTCTGTAGCTTGCTGCTGGCTTCAAACAATCTCCACAGTGTTAAAATGCAAGAGAGGACATGAAAGAGGAAATGCAGGCCACAAGAAGAGACTAATGGGAGTTCAAATTGCATATCCTAAGAAAGTCCTCTATGTGAGGCTGAGGATAAGTGACAAAAGGAGTTTCATTCTCAGGGAATTTAAATTATTAATATCCTTGTAAAGAGGTCACTGTAAGGTCTTTTCTACTCTCAAAAATAGTAAAATCCTGTCAAATGCAAGCAAATACTGGAGAGGAAAATAATGATGGCAATCTAGGTGGGATGGCACAGCAATCTCACTGGGAAGGAAGAAAGTTCTTCATTGAGAGCTAAGTCTTGCAACACCTAAACACTGTTCTCTGGTACATTTGTCCATGGACTTTAACTTGCTTTACCAAAGGTTTTTTCCTAGGTTCCCCTATTTTATCAAGGGGCTATCTAAAATAAATTGATCAGCTGAAAAGTCTTTCAACAAGTGATTGCAGTTTCCTTTACTCAGTTTCACATCTCTGCAGCACGGCTCCTAAAAATTGTGGAGGACCACAGACTCCATCTGATTAATTTTTTTTGGAAGACCATGAGCAGTACTGGTGTAACCAAAATCACTCCAAGTAACAGTAGAAGAGCCTCAAATAGTAGGCATATGTCACAGTTCAGCTTGGCAGCCCTCCCCAAGGAATATGTGCTAGACATGGAGTCTAACTGACCCGTTTTGCAAAAAAAAAAAAAAAGAAATATCATGTGCAATGGCGAAACTAAGAATCTAAATAAATTACTCTGTTGATCTGTCTTAAAACAGCCTGTCCTGTAACGCTAATTCTGCTACATTTGTATAACTGACAGCAGGAACATAAAGCAGATTTGAAGTGTGACCATTCCTGAGACTATTCAGTGTTCCTAAACTTTGGCTGCTCTGGGAAGTGGGATGTGCAACCTTTGCAAGCAAACCTCAGGCCCTGGCTGGACCATGCAATGAGGGTGTTGGTCGGTTCCTGGAGCCGGATCAAAACCACACTGGGCAACAGTATGTACCCTGTGTTACACACTTGTAATTCAACTTTGCTCCTAAAGTATTAATGATTAGACTTTGCATCAGCAGTGTTTATGTCTGATCATGTATTGTCTCTCTTTGCTACTGCTAGTTTCTATCAGATCCGGTAATGCTTCTGTTCCCACAGCCAGGCTGGAAACATGAACTTTCTGTCATGTGTTAACTTACCTCCAGCCTGCAGACATGCCTGGGCAAGACTGAAGTTGTGCTTCTCCAGGCTTCAGCATTAATTCAGTATTAATGAATAAAGGATGCCAGGAACACTGACTTCTGCAGGCCAGCCTAAAGTACTAAGCACTGAAAGAGTTGTGTTCAACCCTGAGAGGTCGTCTCTGTAAGCAATTGGTTCAACACACATACTTTTCCAAATGACATGTTGTTCTTGTGGACAGTTTGAGGTGCTGACAACCAGCTTTGCCCATCAATAAACCCTGTGTGAGGAGTGCAAAGGTGCTGCCCTGGCAGTCTGCCCGAAGCCCATTATGCTGCCATTTGCCTTAAGCGGGAGGTGTGGAAGTTTCCATGCATTTCATGGTGAGCCTGCAATGGACACTTCATGGCACAAGGATTGTGAGACCTGCCCAGAAGCAGGGTGGATGCAGTGGTAGGAAGCCAGGTGCAGTGCGGAAATCAGGGAGCAGAGCTACAGGAACAGCTGGAGGCTAAAGAAAGGTATGGTTTCCAGCATCTTGTTGCAAACTTTAAAATGGATAAGGTAAGGCCTATCCTAGACTAGCCCAGGCGATGTACAGATCACACATGTCCAACAGTTCTACTTCTTTGCATCAATATGGTAAACCAAAAACAAATATAAGCTTTGCATTTCAGATTTTTAATCTCTGAGATGCTTTATGTTGATTTTTCCTATTGGAAGAAACTACCTCATCTCCTGTGAATTTGTCCTCACAAGACTCCCTCTAAAATAGGAGAGGAAATTCCCACACAGAATTATTTTTCAAGTTTATGTATAGAGGTTTATTATTATAATTGAAAATTTCCTGGCACCATTAATAAATAGAATAGTTTCTGTGTTCTGATTCATGTACACCAATTCATCTCCTTGGAATGCTATGTTGTTGCAGGGAGTTACCAGGATCAAAGTCCAGCCTGTACAAAGACATTATCTGATCACCTTCATGCTGGTGGCAACTGAAATAGAAATTTAATGCTACAGGAAAAGAATGCAGTAGTTCCTGCTGTAAAGCTTCTTTCATAGCACTGGCCAACATGTATGGCATTTTATATGCTGGTTAACATGCCACTCTATACTAGTTGATTCCAGCTGCTGCAAGTAACCTGATACGTCATGGTGAGGAGCAGCTCCAAGAATAATGCAGCTATTGCCAGACATTGGAAGCCCATATTAGGAGAAGTATTGCTCTGTCCTTCTGCATCAGCTGTGTTTATGTGTCTTCCTTCTAAGACAAACTTTTTTTGTTTTCTTGTCCATTTACAAGTCAGTCCTTTGTCCAGGAGAATGCTCCAGTCTCTCAATTTTGGTAGAGGATGTGAGCCTTACTGTCAGATATCTGAAGGGGAAGATGTTACGTTTTGTAGGATCTATAAAAGTAGCTCATATTGACAGCAATCGATGTATTTCCATTTAGCAGACTGTTTCATTAATATTCATGAAAATGTGTATGCATCCAGGCAAAAATATAGATGGGTTTGGGGTTTTTTGTAAATGTAACAGATCCACATATACCATTAATATGGTCAGAAGGAAAGAGAATACTTTTGATTAAAGACAAAAACATGAGAGCGGTCCAGGTCCAAATAGGTATTTTAACCAGGCAATTTCTACTTCCTTCTGCCATCTCCAGTGTCTTAAATTTTTCATTCTCTTCGTTCTCTGGTAACAGTATTTTCAGTGTAACCAAGGATAACCAAGGACCATGGAAAGAAAAAATATTAGCTTTTTATCTGTACATACGTATTTCCTCCAACTTTTAAAACATTTTCCCAATATTTTGTTTTTAATATCTCTTTGTAAAACACCTTTGAAATTTTTTGGGATGGGGATAAAAAAATCTATACCAACAAAAATATGAAATGAAAAACAAAGATAAAGATTTTTCTCACGTGTTAGGAGACTTCTTGAAAATAAGAAGTGTCTAGTGAATGCATTTTCTGCATACCCACAGAAATGGACTTCTTTCTTTAGTGTGACTTTGAAAATCAAATAGTGGCTTTTAAAATTTAGCTTAGAGTAAACTCTGCTTTTCTTCTTTGAATTTACCAGGAGGTTTTGGGATGCCTGTTTTATTGGTGCTATTTTCACTGATTTTCATATTTGGAGATTTTCACATATGTGATATTTCTTTTGTGGGGAGGGGAAGAGGGAGCTGACCTCTGCAAATGACACTATTAAATTTTTTAAATTTCACTTACGCTCTAAGGAGTAGGTGAAAGAAATACTGCACACAGTACTCAGAAATTTTTGAGGGCTTTGCAATGAAACACTGCAAGTTAGGAAATTCTTCACATGGGCTCAGCCATATGAATCAATTTCACTCAAAACTTGAGGCTGGTTTATTTAGAGAGTTTAGGCTAGTGTAATTCTGTCCACTCCTGGGCTACCGAATATAGCATCCCCCCAGAGACAAAATGGTAGAAGACACTTGAAAAATGGTGACTGTAAGTTTCTGCTGGGAACTTCAGTCTAGCTCTTCACCAGGCCTCCACCACAGAACACATAAACCTCATGATATATTAATTGGCATCCTGTCAATCACAAGAGAGGACATGAAGCAGAAAGCAACAGAGTGCTACATCCATGCAGTGTGTAAGTCCCGTTTGCCAACCAGTTAAAGATTAATTTTGTTTGCCTGCAATATCATCCTTTACATGGTGCCTGCTTTTGATGGAAGATTCCAACACAAGCTGAGTTTATTGATTTTCCTGTCCATCAGGCTTCAGTCTAAACTATTACTTTCAGATGCACTATTAAGTAACCTTTGGTGTGGTGTGGCCTTGAAGGACCACACTCAAATTTTTTATACTAAGATCTAGTTCCTGACATTGCTTTCTGAGATAAAATAGTATGCATTGTCCCCAAATGATCTTAAAAACTCCACAAATTATTTTAACTTTTAATTTAGATTTATAAGAAGTTAGTAAAAAGAAGTATCTGTATACCAAGCTGCGATCAACACCACCAGTGTGGAGAGCAACATGAGAAAGAATAAATCCTAACTTTGACTGATCATTGTGGGCCTTTCTTCTCGAGAAAGATACTGGTTTTTTGGCAATTCTGTTAACTAATTTGTTGAGTGTATGCATTTTCTGCGAGTGAACAGTTGAAAATATTAAGCATATCTCAGTTCAGTGGCTCAGATTCATCTCACATATTTCAGTGTCTGGGCATGCTCAATCATTGATAAGGGACATAGGGATCTTCCTGTTGGCTTATTAGTCCACTGAAATTTCTCCATCAGCTGGAAAGGAAATCAAGGTGAACACATGCTTCACTTAATTAGATGTCTCATTTCAACAAGATGCAGTTTGCACCAGTGAGCTTGCAGTCATACGTGAGAGCAGAATTTGGCACTGCATGGATATGGTATCAAACCATACAAAAGGCGTCCAAATTCATTCAGCAGGAAACCTCAGAGTACTTAAAATGCTAATTAAATTGCATGCTGAAGTCACATATCTTTACCGCTACAAGGAAAAGGTTTATAATGTCGTTCTATGAGGACTGCTAAGTACAGACAGCCTTACTAATATAGGATTCATTAATAATCACGAGTAACAAATGAGACTAAAAAGCAGTGAATTTTTGTTGCAACATTAGACTTAGGGAAGTTATCAGACCACTCACTGCAGTGAA
This sequence comes from Oreocharis arfaki, assembly GCA_013398015.1. NCBI lineage: Eukaryota > Metazoa > Chordata > Aves > Passeriformes > Paramythiidae > Oreocharis > Oreocharis arfaki. The sequence goes on from VZRR01011537.1 coordinate 327,744, forward strand.
AGGCTATGTCTTGCTGCGGCAGCAGTGCGTTTGAATACAGATCAAACAGCTCTTCAAGTAGCACAGTTAGAAGCTCCAATTTAAAAGTCCTGATTCACAGGAAGTCATAATTACAACCAGTCCTTATCAACAATCTGTCTAGTCCTTGCTTAAAATTAAAATAATATTTTATGTACCTGAATAAACTCTGAGAACTGTAGATGACTTATCTCTTCATTGCCACAGGCCTATTTTCCCATTCTAGTCTCCTTACCCTTACGTTTTTCTCTCATAGCGCTCATGAGGAGACCCATTATGATTTGGACTTAAAAGGGCTTTACATCAGTACCACATCCATGTGCTTTCACTCTCTTCCACCTTATCTAGGCAACTGAGAGCACTGCAGAGTGCTTGGGGCCAGATGCTTATATAACCTTAACCAGGTGGTCTATGTCACCTTAACTCTTGGAGCACATAAAGAAGTCAGTTGGATCACTCTACAGGAAGGCTGGATTTGTTGTTTGACAATATGCAGGAACTTGGCTTCTGTGATTATACAAGATGAGCACGTAAAGCCAATTTTAATGTAATGATAATTCGAATAATGTTGGCTCCTGCTGGGAGAGCTGCTAATTATATGCTGCAACTATGCTACTGGATCAGAGGGACTAATACACGACATTCATAAAAATTCCTGTTTTCATGGATATTGTGCATTAATTTAGTAATTCTTCATACATTTCAGTAGTCCAGTGAAACAAGGAATTACTGGCTTACCAAGGGCATATAAAGCAACACTAGTGTTTATGAAGATCCATTGTTTTAAAGCCATCTCCATGGCTACTTGTTGTTTTTCTTTGGTATTTACATTTTCAGTGCAAGAATAGGATTTCAACTCTTGTACCATGAAAAATAAATCAGTGCTTATTGCAAGCATATAAGTGGCAGGAACAAATGTAGATTCAACACCTGAACAGAGAGTTCAAGCCCTCTTTCTCCAGGCTGTTCCTTAACTGCAAGATCCACCTCCAAAAGGAAAGGGATAATTCAGGCTACACATCCATTTACTACTTAGTCCTGTACCTGGGATTACAGGCGAAGATGCAGTTCTTGGTAATTATCGTGATGTATCCAAATGTTCCTGGGGAATTATGCTGCCAGGACCAGAGTCACTTGAAAACATCAATAATAAAGACCTGGGTGAATTTCAGTCAACTACCTGCAGAGAGCTGATTGAGTCTGTAGATATCTGAGACCCCCAAGACATCCAGACTGTGAGGAACTCTGTTCATATAATAATGAAAAGTTTCCAAGTGCTTAAGCTTGTGGAACTTCAACTTCCGTGATGTTGTACTTTTAGTACAAACTATCATCAGTGATCTGTCTCATCGATGCTCCAGGCTCTGATACATCTTTGAGAAGACTCTTCATTGTTTGAAAGTCAGCTTCTAGTCCAGTTTCCACAATTTCCACCATAGCAGGTGCCACTGGCTCCAGGATGACGATGTTTTTATAGGATAGACACATGGCCTCATTCTCTTTTCCTCTAGGATCACCATATATATGGTAAGTAGCTTCTCTGGAATTAGAAGAAAGCTGCAAGTGCAGGACTGGTGCCAATAAGCATGGAAAGCAAAGCACTGCAGATGAGTAATTTTTAGTGTTAATTGTGACGAATGTGAGCCTGAAAGTTGCCTCCCTGATGCCACACATCATTCAGCAGGCTCAGATCAGGACCCTGCTGAGGTGGAGACAAGTGTTTCAGAATGGCAGCTTCACTAAATGCCAGCCTCCTTAAAGAAAACTGATCCTTACAGAATGAATACTTGTCTTCTCTAGACATTATATGTCTTATTTCTCTGCCAGCTTTTCCATTTTCCCGAGCCACTCCAATCTAAACGCTTTCTGCCTGGGGAAATGGAGAGCTTCATAGCATGAGTCAGCCTCAGGGGCAGTCTCAGCTTGATGCAGTGACACGAGCACCATCTAAACTGAAATATTTGGAAGTTGCTGTAAAGGGCACATGAAGGGATAATCTCTCATTTTTTTCACATGGTCTTAAGAGACTGTTTGGCAGGGCTCCCACAAGCCTGTGGCAGCGGGCAAGCAGAGTCTGGGCTGCAAACATAACGTATTAGGGAAACAATTAATCTTCGTTCCAAATTATCTGCCATTACTGACTGCGTACATGTGCACAGTAATTAATCCCCTTTTTTGCTGAGGGACTGATTCACTGCAATTTAACTCAAGTTTCTCCAGCCACTTTTGCTGCCCTCAGCAGCTTTGCTGGGTCTTCGTCCTGATCACATTCTTCTTTCTCTCCCCCTGAGGCAAGGTTCAAAAGTGGTAGAGGAGATTTAAATACTATCCCAGAGGTTAATCCATTGAATAAGGTAAATCTGTAATCATCCAGTTGAAAAAATCTGTTAGAGATGATGTAATTTGTTTCTGTATCCCATGGTATGTTGGTACATTAGACAAAAATATGAAGAGTGCAGACACATTACTAGAGAAGCCTTTAAAAAACCTGTGGGGTGAGAGATCAAAGTGTGTGACTTTCGCCCTGTTTTCATCCAGATGAGTAAATCTTTCTTACATTCAGTCGTGTGTGATGGTGGAAGGTGGGTTTGGATCAAACCCTCCTCCTGATCACCTTAAAATAATTCAGACTTAAATTGATGTTGCTTATGTATTGTTGTATTCCAGGTAAGACATCTGCCCCACAGGTGTGAGATGCAAAGACAATTTTTACAATGTTTGGGGTTCTTTATAGTTATTTATTGCTATCCTAGCAATAATGTAGGATTGGGAATTTGTTACCTTGACGTTGTTTATTTGGTTGCTTTTTTGTAAAGTGAGGTGGGAATCTATGAAAAAAAATGTATTTGGTCCACATGTTTATTTAATTTCGACTATTTTTAAGTCAAAATTTGAAGTCTTGTTTCTACACATTTTGGCAGAAATCATTGTAGGACTAATGCCTGATTAGAGTAAAACACATATCTATCAACTAATTATTTTATAGTTCAAACTGTGATTGCCAAAAATGGAGGAGTCTCTTCCAAAATTAGAAAGACTCAATAATTCCTTCGTGCAGAATACAGTTAGCATGAAGTAATTGCTACAACAAATAGTCTTAAAAGTATTACAACTTAACAGCTGGATATATCCAGAATATAGACAAGGAGGCCCACACAGTTAGAGATTCCAGCTTTTTCCTGTAATACTCTCAGTAGCATTTGTATAATTAAGCAAAGTGGTTGCAATATTAAGGAATGCTGCCTGTGGAGAGATTGTTCTGAAATTACACTTTCTCCTGTTTGTGCCACACGATACTATTTTACACACAACAGCTTACATGTACTCAACCCAAAGAACAGCTTTATGCTGATATCCATCACTAACACCTGGTTAATTATGAAGCCAAATAGGGTTACACAGGTACTACCTTGGGGCCTGCAATGTCCTGAGATGTATTTTTGCTGTTCAACTGTTAAGGGAAGTGCACACTGAGGTTTTGCATTTCCTAATCTTATTTTCCAAGGACATACCTTTTCTGAAAACTTCTATCTTCTTTTATCTCTAAACACTACCTTATATTTTGGCTAAACAATTATCCTGAATTAACTTCTTGTTAAGCTTTTTAGCCTCACCATTCCTCTCTTATTACTATGCAAGCATAAAACTAAAACCCAGTTTCATCTGTCCTCAAACTTTTTTTCCCAACTGCTTTCAGCTCTGTAAGAAAGGAAAAACAGTTTGAAACGTCTTTAAAATGGACAGGGCGGGGGGGTGTCCTGTACTTGTTTGAACAGTTTTGTCAGTAAACTGAAAAGCCTGTCATACCAGAGTTGCCTTAAGCTGTGAAAGAAGGAATAATTTAAGCATTTGTTAATGCAACTTAAGGGAGGGAAAGCAAAACATTTAAAACATTGAAAGACAACCAGTAACCTAATCTTGCCTAACCTTTCTTCTATTTATCTGTAGTTCAGTCAAGTGGATTATTTGGAGTTATGCTGAAGATGTTCACATAGCTGGGGTTTAGCTGCTATGGGATTTAGCAGGAACATCCCTCATGCTTCTTTTCCTGTCTGGGAGATGCTCATTGTAAACATTCACAGCATATCGGTAAAATACAGCTTAGACTAAGCTGCCTTTGTAGAGCAACACAAAGTGACTGCACAAAGAAAGGAATGTGAGAATGGCCAGTAAATCAGCTTCTTGTTTGAAGCTTGCAGATAATATGGTGCATGACCCAACTAGCCACCCTTGATCTCACATTGGCTTCACAGATGCTGAGTCTTTGGCTAAGTTACTGTTGTTTGCTTCTAGCTGGAATGTGGGACAAAAACACTTTGATGCATGATTAAATTAGCTCCAGACAGCTAAGCTGGACTCTTAGATGAAGGTCCTGTTTGGGTTCTCATCATCTCAAAACTGAGGTTTCATAGCATGCTTCTGTTTGGCCTTGGCAGAGCAGGGCTGCAGAGAGCACTCTCCTTGCTGGTCTCCTCAACAGCACCTCCCTTTCCGCCCTCTTCTGCAGCAGAGGATGCTTGTCCTCACTGGTGCAGCTCCCCAGCATTTAATCCACTTCTCTATCTCTACTGTTCCTCACCCCCCGACAAACTTTCCTTTCTCCTTAGGTATCAGGAGGGGATCCTGTTTCATCTTAACCTTTGTCACTAATTTTCAAACCAGGTCCTTCACGTGCACTTTCCTGCTTGCAGGATGCTCCCTGTAACCACCTCTGGAACTACCTTGTCATCCTTTTATGGTCCCTTCCTTCACCCTCTGCCTGGCTTTGAAAGCAGTATCAGACTTGATGGTAGCCATGTTGCAAATGTTCTGTAGTTTGTTGCCTCTCTGCAAAAGAAAACCAGAACAAATCTTCTGCACATGAAACATTCCTCACAGAGGAGGGTTTCAGGGAACGTGTATTTTTTACCTGGAACTACATGAAGATTTATGGTATATTCAGTAGTGATGACTCCATTCAGAGTCAGGAATATCCTGCCTAAAGATAGCAGAGATCAGCTAATTCTCACTGCTTCTGGGGGATGGCCAGGGAACCTTTATTCCATCTCCTGAGGTCAGTCAGACCTTCAGGAGGCTCCCAGCAAACGGGCGGGCTGCCTGAGCGTCACATGAGCTCCCTGAAGCAGTCACACAGCCCTCTTGGACAATAACTGCCTGTGAATAATGGATTGCAGCAGCCAGGCGTGCTGGGGATATATTATTCAAATGGCAGCAATACCCAAAAAAGAAAAAGCCACGTTTGGATTCTCTATAATCACAGGATAGCAATCGACCTCTGAACACACGCGTGGCTGCTTTCCTGGCACCACACGTCCGGTAAAAGAATGCCAGGCTTGCAACCATTAATTAGTACTTAATAAACTGAAAAGGTGTAATTTACACTGCTCATTTACCTCTAGAGACTTATTCTTTTTGCTGCCTCTGTGCCTTTCCGGACTTCCTATTTTCCTTCTGTCCTCAATAGCAATGGAGAGAAAACACAATGGCATCTTTAAGCTGGGTGAGACAGTTCATTTGCTGTGGTTGGTGACACTGTTCTTGCAGCTAGCAAGCTAAGCCAAGATCACGCGTCTTTTTATAAAGAACACTCAGCTAAATTGATTCAGGAGCTGTATTTCAGCAAAATGTGCAATGCTGTGAGGGAAGTACCCTCCAGTGGCACAGATGCAGAGTCCTCCCACCAAAGGGAGTCTCCATTTGTCTGTGTTTAACTTGATGTGAACGTGGTCTTTAGACACTTTATATAATTATTTCAAATTGTTACATCTATCCAGAGAAATACAGTCCCATGGCTATGGGACAGGTTATATTCTAGTTGTTACAACTAAGTCTGACAACTCAGGACTTCCAGTCTGGCTCTGGCTGTACCCTTTCCACAGCTTCACCAGATCTGGCAACTTGTATGTCTCTCCTCCTTAAATGCAGTTTGTACATACAAAAGTAGGTCATACATGCATGCATATCTCTGCAGTCCTTTCTGAATGTCAGGAAACTCAGTAATTTCCATTTGCTCTGCAAAGACAATGCCTGGGATGATAAATCTTAGCTCGCAATCCTTCTGTATAATGGGACAATAGTCACCAAGCAAGGGGCATTAAAAAAACCATTTACTCAGCCACAGACAGCAAAAAGGCTTTAACTGTGTCCTTATGTCCAGTTGAAAGTGTGAAGAATATTGACAGGGTTTACTGTGAATGATAATTAAAAAAAAGAGGAGCTGCTAAATGTAATTGCAAGAAAATTAATGTGGAGAGCAGTTTTATAATATAAAATGTGAAAGCTTAAGAACAACATATAAATTTTTTTTCTGTCCCAGAACAGACATTTTCTGAAAAACTATTACGAAACACATTTATTCTGATACTGCAGTAATGCTACCATTTTCAAGAAATTAATTCATCCACTTATATCTCTAAATACTGACATTTACTCAGCCTTAATAGTGCCCCTAAATTAACTATCATTAAGCTTTTCAGCCTTGACATTCTTTTCATGTTACCATGTAAGAATAAAACTACCCAGCCCTTTCAGCTGACCTTCAAAAAATGAAGCAGTGTTGTGGATAAAGACCTAGAAAATCACAGTTAAATCTCTCGTTGACTTTAGCAGTGCCAAGGTTCATCCAGATTTTCTCTCATACAATGTCTTTCTGAAGCTATGAAGGCACTTGATTATAGGTAGCAAAGTACATGCTGATGACCTCCAGCTGAGATGCCAATCCTTGCAGAGTGGATTTCAGCCTGTTGGCAATAGATTTGCATTCCATGGTTGTCTTTTAGCCCATATGTACCTGTGGACAGAAGACCAAAAACCTGATCCCCACTGGAATGGCACAGACCCATATCTGAATGACAGGTTCAGCAAATGGCAAGAATTGGTGGTGCGCAGCTACAAGGTTCTGAGGGCAGTCTTTGTACACCACAGAAAGTGATGTGGAGCTGTCTTTTTCACTAATTTTGTATTGTTATTTCCCAGCATGACTGTGACATCTTCAGAAGCCACAATGTCATTTAAGAGTCTAAGTCTCCTTAGGTTTCACTCCTGGAAGTACTGAAACACCTGGAAGCATTGCGCAGAGGTTTTTACCAATTAGCTGACAGAGTTTAGTGCATCAAAGGAATGTTGAAGTTGAGATTAATCACATATTTAGAGGTGCCTGAGCTGATACCTGCCTCTCATAGGCTGATGCTGATCCTTTAGTGATGCTTCTGGGATCTGAGTGCTGGCTGGTGAGGACAGACTTACTTTTCTGACCTATATATATAAAGACATGGATAGTTTTGTATAAAACCAAACCAAAACAAAAATTTGCGAGGTTGCCTTTCAAAGTGTTCTGCCAAGTCCAGATACCGTATCTGCAGAATCCCTTGTGCATCCCAGTGTGCCCACAGAAACAAGTCAACAAGGCTCCCAGGGCTCAATGCTGACTGAAGAGTGTAGAGGTTTTATGCTGGATCTGGTGATGGGAAAGCTCCTCTAGTCTCCAGTGGTTGTGGAAGTCTCGTGGCTAATGCAGCAGAGGAGACGAGTTTGCAAGACACAGCCCTTTGGTGACCACAAAAGGAAATTTTCAATATGGACCTTTGATGGAAGAGAAAGAAAAATTGAGTCCTGAGCTCCCAAATACTGAACTCAGATAAAAGAGAGATAGCTTCATAGAAGTGACCATTAATCAATTTGCAATGCATTTCATTATTTAAAACATTAATTACCTTTCTGCTAAATTAAGCTGAATCAGTAGCTCTGTTTAATTCTGCCTACTGGAGTGAAATCCATCCTCATTTTCTGATCACTCCCCTACCCTTAGCCACTCTGTGAGGTGAATCTTTGATCTAAAAAAAGGAAGTAAGCATAAATACTTTGGTTATGACCATCTCATTTAGAAACTCAGTACCTTCAGAAAGATAACACTGGGTTTTAATCTGTGATACATTTGAGGAACAGGATGATCTATTCATGCTAGTGGTTTGCACCTGCAGAATGACTTAGGCATGTTGATTTTTAGGTGACTCTGGAAACATTTTCTTCTTTATTACAGCTCAATTTGTTCTTTTTTGTCTCTTCTTTTTCTTTATTTCTTTCTTTTTTTTTTTTTAGCAGAAACCTTGCAGGGGTTTTTAACATGTCTTCCAGCTTTATTTTTGTTCCAGAATTGCCTGTTGGTTAATGGCCAAAGTTTAACAATACTTGTTAAGCTCACTTCAGCCCTTTAGGCTTTGAAGGTAGTAAAATATAAGGTTGTGATGTGAATTGAAAAAACCATCTGAGAGATTGTTTGCAGTCAATGCCAAGATATTTATTCTGAATAAATAGTGACCCAAATTGATTTATATTTTTAATGCTTTCTTCTTAAAAAAAGCCAAACAAACAGACAAAAAACCACACCTCACTATTGCTCTAGTTCAGACAAGTAGTTTCTAGTTTAGAATGTAAGAAAATCAGTAAAAAGCTTAGAAAATAATTTCATTAAAGGAAAAAACCAGAAAATGTTGGTTCTCCTCTGTCTTTGGAAATTATATATAAAATTAAATATTCCTAGTTTTGAACATTCAGCTGCTTTTGACTGGCAACATTCCTCAGCCTCGTCTGGGATGTTCCACACAGTAGTTAATTTGGAGTGTTGTGAGGAGCGGAACTGCCTTTATGGAAAATTGTACAAAACAAACAGATTTCAGCACAAATCAAAAGATAGTGGTGAGGGGGGCTCGAGTAGGGAAGTGATTGCTGTGTGTGGCTATTCCTGGCAAATCAGCTGTGTTTGTGTGGATAATCCTCTTAACAACCAAGGAAAGTGGAGGTGGTGTTAGGAAGGGACCTGCCCTCCCCTTCCCTTGAATTTCAAGATTTAAAAAAACAAAAGGAAGTATTTTCTGGTGGTTCTGTGAGCCATAGCTATGAGAAGGCATCCAAACTGTTTCTTCTGTGGATGTTTTTCACTTCTTAAGTTAGGTCTGGTGTCTGTACTAGGACACTACCTGGGCATTTTGGCATCTTCAAAGCACAGAGGATCACAAGGACACTCTGAGGGAGAAGATGCTAACAGGCAAGTGAAGTCCACGTGCCACAGTTTTATTCCCATGCTAATACTGGCTCAAACATTTCCATCAGACTTCAGCCTCCCACTTCTGCTCCCCATCACCTTCTCAGCTGTGCCTCCCCAGCGGTTTTTAGAGCCACACATAAAATGATATCAGATAATTGATTCACAATAAAAGCCAGTCTGTATGAAAAGAAGGAAGGCTTTGTTTTCCACCTAGAGCAGTTCCCTGGTAGGAGTCATTGCTCAGCCCCACAAAGAGTGGTGGCAGCTTGTCACCAGGGCATGCCCGGGAAGGAGAGCCTGAAGCTGACATTGTGGCTGAGGAATGTTAGGCAGGAATCAAACACCGTGCTTGGTATCCACGTTTCTCAGACTGCACTGAGACTCCTGGCTGAAAGCAAGATAGCTTTACTTTGGTTCATTGGAAGTCTAGTGAACATCTGTGTACTGCAGCCTGCTGTGGTTTAATGAGGTGTTTGACACACTTACCTCTAGTTAATGGTTGATTTCCTGAGGATGTATCTATATATGAAGTAACTTTGCAAAGGGACCCCCTGAGCACTCCTGTGTGTGCAGTACTGCTCCCAAAGATGCCCCAAAGCCCTGCCTCGGGGCAAGGGCTGCTCCCAGCCTCTCCCCCAGCCACAGGGTGTCCATTCTCCTCCTACATGGGCCCCATGGGTGCAGGAGTTAGGAGGGCAGTCCCAGGGGATTGCTGGGAACTGGAATTTGCACCCTCTCCACCCAGTTTGTTCTCGCTCTGGCACCCCATCAGTGGACAGACTGCTTGGCAGAGACAAAAGACAAGTTTCTGGCCCAGGGACAACTTGGTCCCCTGCAATATATCATGGAGGAAATTACTTTGTTGTAACTTTGTCAGTACCAAATGAATTCACCATAATTAGTGTATTCAGTGTGAATCCCAGTGGAAGCAATAATGATTTTCAGTTTATTCAAAAAGGTTGCTATTTTCCCTGACAAAAAAATTATGACCTAAAAATATCTGATGTATTTCTCATTACTTTAGTGACTGTAATGATATGTTTGGAAGAAACACCAATTTTCCTGTCTACTGCTTTTGACACAACAACAATTAGTCATAAGCAATGAAAAAAAGACATTAGTTAAGAAATGGTAAGAAATACACAATGTTTCTATATTCATAGCAATTGGATTATTATTTGGATACATTAGCCTAACTCTATTTGTAGAATCAGGGATTTAGAAAACACACCCTGTAAGAATACAAACCTGTTGACTGTAAAGAAGCAAAGGAATTTATCTCATCAATATCATCCTTCCAGAGGAAAAAGACATTTTGTTAACAGCCAGGTATCACATCATGTAGTGAAAATAACAATGTAGTTGTCAGGAAACCAAGCTAGGCTTAGGATGGTAGTGTTTGTCTAATTACAGGGAGAGAACATAAGCACATCATGCTATCTCTGTGCCTTGTCACTAAGTTTGGCTGCTATATCTCTAGTTGTTCGAGTAAATATATGGAAAAATATATTCATAAATGTTGTCCTTAACCATTGACTTTGTCGGCGTTCTTGTTGGTCACTTCTTTCATTCATCTATTTGACAAACGTAAAATACTATTATGAAAATGGTCACTATCAGTATTTCAGAAACCTAAGACCTCTTCACTATGACAACTTCACTGCATTGATTTTGGCCTTTATTTTCCCCTTCTTTACTCTTCCCAAGTCCTTTCCCCTCCAGCCATTGCACTTTCAACTGTTTTCTTCTCAATTATCTTACCCTTGATTTCCAATGTTGTGGCATTTTCCATGTATCCATTTTCATAAAAAATGAAGAAGAATCTACAACTTCTCTTCCAGTCCTTATCCAGAGGGTAGGTTCATTCTCCCAGCACCAACAGGTGAGTCATTGACACACATCACCCTTGTCATACAGACTGGTTCTCTCAGACTGAGCTGCATCTTTCTCAGCTTTTCCTAGCACCATGTACTCATGATATAATTATGGATTTACTGCCTGTTAAACATAAATCTAATGTAGTTTGGAAGACTAGATTGTCAAGACTGCCATCTATACTTAACACAGGAGGGATGGTGGCTGAAGTCTGAGGCTTTGTGAAGGTCCGAGATGAAGGTTTTGCTGCTTCGTTGGAACTTGGAGCCTTCTCATGTAATGATGGAACATGGGTTAGCCTACATATCCTGTCTCTCTCTCTCTCCCTCTGTTAAAAGAAACCCCAAATCTGGCTGGTCTCAAGCAGGATATAAATCTGAGCATGAGCTAAACCTATGTGGTTAAGAAGACACATTGCCATGGGCTCAGCACAGGCAGCTCTGACGAGAACTGAGGTTTGGCTCCTGTAAAAGTCAAAAGGAAATTAGCCTCTTTCTCAATGCAAAACCAGGTTCTACCACAACATGAGGCTATTTCTCCATTTGTTTCCTTTCCTTTCGAAGTTAGATAATTTCCCTCCCCCACGTCTTCATTTCTTACTGTTTCTGGTAGACTGGGAAATATCATTTTGGTAATTTTTATATCGTGAACATGGAAGAAATTGGTTTTGTTTCATTACTGCTCACCCTGCAGAAATTGGGTTTCTGCTGTGCTCTTTGCCTTCCAGTTTCCAATTACACAAAAAGATACACTATTAAAATGTAGAATAACTTGCACTACTTGCACTTTTGTAAACCTTCCTGCTTATAGGAGTGATTTAAACAGCACCTACTGCATCAGCCAAACAACTTGGTCTTATTATTTTCTACAGATAATGGGGATCATCTGTTATTAATGAAACTTAATTTATTAACCCAATTTTCCTTGCTGAGTTCCCTCAGCAACAGACCCCAAACAACAAGCAAATGATCATGGAAAGGTTTTTTAAATGACAACCCAAGCTCTCCAAGACAGAGGCTGTGCAAATGCTGCTGTGGTAAGACAAGTCCTCTTTGAGGCTTCTTGTCTATGTAAGTCCCTCTGAAAGTGTCTTGCCTCTGTTGCATGGGGTCTAATGAGTCCCACCAGAGCTAATGTACAGTGGTGCTGCAGCTTCACCCACTGACTCTCTTCCTCTGCCCTTTCTCAGATGGTCCTGGGGCAGAGACTAGGTTTTAAATAGCACCAAAATTAGGAAAACTCTCTAAAATGGAGAACTGCCTGTACATCTCTTTGAATTACACTTTGAAATACTTTACAAAGTGTCATGCCCAGTTACTATTGAAGAGCTGAGTTGCTCAAAACTCATTTTGTTTTACTCACAGAACTGCTGGCTTTTCAAATGGAGCAGATACATATGATTATAAGTCATGAAATGGATGTACATGAAAGTTTCCAGGTCTCCTGAGCCCCTCCTTCAGCTTATAAAGTTCTTTGAAGTTAAAACAAAAACAAGCCTCTAATTATCTCAAGAAAACCCTGTGAACAACGAGCCTTACCATCAGAAAGAATTTTTCATGCCTCATATGTTCTATGCTGGTATTCCCATGCAAAATCTTTACCTGCACATTTTCTAAGGCATCTTCCTTCTGTGTGACTTCTGAAAGTCTTCAAGTATCAGGAGCCCAGGACAATACGATTTCTCTCTTTGAGTTCCTTGTTTTTAATGTGATCCCTACTGAAAAGTGGAACTGTTGGAATATTCTGTAATGACAACACCAATCACAAACTATTTGCTTTAAGAAATGCAATGAGAAAATCTTACATTTATTAAGTTCATCAACAGCTCAGACTATTTCACACTATGAAGTGACACACATAGCCCCAAATCTGGATTATACATCAAGAGAGACAAAAAATGTGTTTGAGGGAGAGCTCTCTGCTGGAACTAACTGTATTTAACAAACAGTTTGCAAATTTTTTATGAGGTACTAAATAAATTCCAGGTGCTCAGAGAAACATCCAGTCCAAGGCAGAAGATGGTTTCTATGTCCCTGTGGGTAAACAAGTGATCTCACATCCATAAACTGCCACTGCTGTGGATGCTAATGTTAATTTTCACTAATTTGGAAAATCAGGTCAGCTGTGTAAATCCTTCATGATCAGTGCATCCAGGGTTACCAGTCATGCTCAAGAAGCCCACCAGGCTTCAAAAGGAAGTAGTAGAATGGGCTGCCTTTGTGAAGGATGGAGGTGGCTTGGTGGATGAGGTAAAGCTCTACCATTCTCTCATTTGTCAGAGCATGTTAGGCTACTTCTGAAGTTTCACACTGGTGACACCCTCTGCTGATCCTGTGGGCAGCACAGCAGACCCCAGGGACGCAGATGGTGAATGACAGGAGGTGAAGCGGTACGTGGCTGCCCGTGCCACTCCCTGCTGCTGCAGAGCAGTGCTGGCTATATCTTAGCAGCAAACGAGGAAACTTGACAGTTGCCGTAAATTACGTTGCCACCCCCAAGGGCAGTTCCAGCAGTGCTGAGGGCTGCCACCTGGGAGTGAATGCCAAAATGCCAGCCCCCTAGGCTGTTGGGGCAGATGCTGTAGCTGCGTGTCCCCTGGGGCCTTCCTGATGCTGGAGATATCTTCAGAGAGGCAGACGAACCATGTTAAAGGCTGATTTGCATGTCAGTCACTCATGCCACTACTTCAGAACTAATGATCTCGTTCTTAGCATCCTTGAAAATATCAATTGCTACTGAAAATAATAAACAGAAGTTTATGCATCCCAAGCAGCTAATGCCCATAAAGAGATCACACAGCATAAAAGGGATTGCCAAGGAAAGGATGCACCCATTTGAAGCTTTTGGCAACAACCAGACTCCAGATTGATTTGCTTAAAATTAGCCCCAAGGGTAGCAGAGAGCAGCTCCATACATCCCATGTCATATGTCAGAATCCATTGCCTAAAATGGAAATGGTTCATAAATCACAAGACAGTGCAAGAGCATACCAAGCAGAGGACCATTAGCTGCATATTAGAAGAAATAACCTTTTTAACAAGCAAGTTTACAGGGCCTACTGTAACCAGAAGGGGAAAAAATAAGTTCTTTGTACTGTCCTTGGAACTATTTGCCTTCATATGTCCTGCCCTGAGAAGCCTCTGAGCTTCCTTCACAGTGTAATATTTCATTCTCCTCCATGAAAGGTCTGTGTTCAATTTGTTAATGCACAAGGTGCAGAATCAGTGACAACTGTGTCTGTGCCTGACCAAGGGCCATGGCACGAGCAGGCATGTGCTGTATAGAGCATGTTTCACTTGCTAGGGCAATGGCATTGTTGTTTGTCAAGCCTTTCATTATTGAGCCTCAAGATAACTGTATCTGTTGGGCTTGCTGTACCACAAACACATTGAGGATTATGTCATGTGCAGGTTGGATGTCTCTCTAGAAAAATATGGATTAGTTATGAATGATGAAAAGCAACAGATTGTCCACTGTGTGTGTGTATATGCCTACATGTGCCTGTATATCGTGTGTAATATTATAAAACCTGGGTTTTGCAGATAGAGGTGCTGGCTCTGAGTACTTGTGCTTCTGCATGGGAGGAGAACTGATGTGAGTTCTGCGTCAAAAGAGAGGCATGTGCCTGCTTGTAGACTTGAAATACAGAATAATCATCTACGCACACACACACACAGAGGACTAAAAGCCTGCAGACATTTCACGATTGACAGCATGCCAGACTCTCCAGAGAGCTGGTTTGGTGGAGGGGTTGCTTTCCTTTGAACTCGTAAAACAAGAATTCCCAGAAGGCAGCCAGTCTGCAGGCGATCAGGAGGAGCCTGCAGTGCCTCTGCTGGGGTGCTTCACTTGTACTAAGGCCGTGCACAGCCGAGCAGGCGTGGGTGATGTCACAAGTGCTGCTGCACATGGGACAGTAGGAGCACACCAAACTGCTGCCTGAGCTTCTTCTGCATGGCCCCACTGGAGGGTTTTCAGCATCATTTTTGCATGCAGACCAGCCAAGGGCTGCACACCTCCATGCTGTGCCTGGGAGGAGCATGTTGTTACACTTGGGGAAAAAGAAATCTCTGTCTTCCATGAGCTTTAAAATTTTCCCCCTGTCATTAAGACCCAATAAAACTGTTAGCACCTCCTCAGATATCCTATTTTCTCATGCCATCTTTCAGGTGTGCTCTATGGGCTTCCCTGTTTAGTACATGCAGGATACGTTTTAAGAGCCTCATGAATTATTTTGGGTAAAGCAAAAGGAAGTAAATTCTGGGCTTCAGAGGGAGGTTAGTGTGGCAACAGCTCCACAAATGGGTATCCTGGACCTCAGCCCAATTCTCTGTCCTTCTCAGTCTCCTTTCCACTTAGGTATGATTTCCAGGCAGGCAGCTGGAGCATGGGAGGCAAGGGACTCTCTGGAGCTTCGTCCAGGGCCAGGGAGATACCTGCAGTGCCTGAGGCACATCCAGTGCTGAGTGCTTGCCCTGAGCCTGCAGGGCATCCCTGGGTCTCCTGCCCTGCTCGACGCAGAGTTTAGGTACAACTGGAGCCTTAATGTGGAGAGAGACCAGAGACGATTTAGAAACATGAGCAGAGGATGCTGGAGAAAATGCAGCATGCAGAGAGAGGACATCTCCATGAACAGCATTTATAGGAGGCAAAGGAAGGTCCTGCAGAAGCAATCTCATTGGATTTCTCAGACGGCCTGCTTGAATCCTTGGAGGTTTGTTTCGCTTTTGCAAATTCTGGACTTTCTTTTGAGTTTTGTTTCTCCAAAGGGATAAAAACTAGAGAGCTGATATTTTACAAAACTCTTTCCAGCATTGTTCCAATATAAGAACTTGCTCCTTTCTTTCCTTGGCACTGCAAAGTCTTGCATAAATTTAATTACATCTATTTATTTTGCATTAGCATATCCCTTCTCCCTTTGTCAAATCACCATGCATTGGATTCTCAGTTTAGGATTTTTTTTATTTCAGAAATTAGCACAGAAAGGATCATACTTTCAGAAGGAAAAGGGCATCAGAACTATGTTAGAAAAAAATATTTTCTCACACAAACAGGTATTTTTTGCAGATAATTTTCTCTTTTGGAAATTTTTCTGGTTTTTATCACTCGCAAATTAAATGTTTTCACTAACAAGTATGGATTTGGGTAAGTTTCAGAAAAAAAAAGGGGGGGGTATATATTTTTTTATTACTTTTCCCCAAACCTGTTGAAAACAATTGACATAATAAGCTACTTAAGCCCTCAGTTTTCATCAATCCCAATAGGAATAAGAAATCTAAGAGCTAGACATCTAAATAGCTCAACTAATTGCCTCCTGACAAAGAGACTTTATGGAACAAGCCATTCAGCCCACACAGTTGTCTTCCTTATCTTCAGAGAACACCATTACAGCTGTCAAAGGACTCCTAGACCTAGTATAAGCTAAGGATTAGTTGAGGATAGAGAGATTGCTAAATATCTTGATTTTTGTGCATAGATCTGACATGAATCTCTGCTTTCCACACGTTTTTTGTACAGAATTAATCAGCCTAAAGATGGAACTGCAGATGCAATATTGGTACCTTCCGCAGGTGTAGCTGTAACAATGGATACTTTCTTCTCTTTCCTCACTGACAGAACAATACTGGCATGTTAAAACTGCTGCAAACGGCTGCACATCTGCTGTCTGCGTATAAATGACCCCTCTTTAATGAGGCTGCCACTCCTCAGCAGCTAGCCCAAGATGCTGTTAGGTAATCCAGTGTTCATCTTTGGAGGACATTTGGGAGATGGAAGTAGGAGCAGGCACTGTCTCCCTGGAGACTGCAGAAGTCCTCATTGAAGATGGGCACCAGGGGAGGGAGAGAGCAATGTCCACTGCATAAAACCCCAAAGCTCCAGCGCATAAAACCTCTGCATCGTCATCTCCAGGGGAGAGGGAGCTGAGAGCTGGGAGGGATCACAGTCTGGGGCTGCCGGATGCTGCTGGGAAAACACATACTAGGCTGAGATCCCTGGCCTGCTGTGGATGTTTAGTTTTCTGCTGGGTTGTCTCAGTCCTTATAGCAAGGCTGGGCTCATGCCTGAGATCTGGGACACTGTGCTCCAGTGGCACAACCAAAATCACTGCAAAAGCTGCACTGAATCCAGGTATGGGCCGGAAGTCCAGGCTGGGCGTTGGACAAGAGAAACAGCGAGCACACCAGAGCAGAGGACAGGTCAAGAGCATGGTCAGACATTGCAGGTAGAGAAGACATGATGCTCATGCTGGACCAGGTGCTGGAGCAAGTCAAGGGCAGAAGCAGGAACCAGGGTAAAATAGGAAGAAACACAGCTTCAGGTTTTGCCAGAAAGAGCTGCAGCGATGGTATCTTCCAACATCTGGGTGGGGACAAACCTAGAGCTACAGCTGGATATGAGGTTTAATTGTGCCCTCAGATCAAGCAGTAAAAAGGAGGGCACTGGGGAGACAGGGGCTGAGTGGAGCTGACACTGGCAGGGAAAAATGGAAAGATAACACCATCCTGCTGAAGGCATATTTAGAAATACAATATGGGTCTGAAAACCACAGCTAAATAAACTGTTGTTTTAGTTAATTATGTATTAAGAACCTTATTCCCAGAGACAAGCAGAGCCTTGTTTAAATTAGCATGTTGCCTGATAATTAAGAAATTTGCTAGAATAACAGCAACACATCTACCCAAAACCAACATTCTAAAAATAACTTGTGAAAAAGTTTTGATTGTCTATTAAGGTAATTAATTAGAGTAATTATGTCACAAATATCCTGTTAGGTTAGTGGCAGTGTAAACCGAGACATAGCAACTGCAGGTGAGCAGAGACTTTATGAAAGGAGGGCATATTACAAGCAGACTATGAATGCACATCGAGGTAATAATCGGTGGGTACCTCATGTATTTTCAGTAATCTTAAACCGTTGTGTATATGATATAGCTAGAATTGCTATAGACTCCAATGATTTCAAATGAAAGGCATCATACAGCTAAATCCTGTGTGGATGTGGAGTGGAAGAACTCACTTTCAGTAAATCTGGTCCTATGACCACAATATTTCCTCTGGCCTCCTATCCTGGAATATATTCACACTTTTTTTTTTTCAATGTATAATGCCATGACAGGCCTAAAAGGCCATTCCGGGATTGGTTTGCACTCCTCTTTGCTTATTTCTGCAACCATTTTTGGGAGAGTGAGTGTCCCCATGGTGCTGTCCGAGAACATATCACTTGTTCTTTCTCTGTGATTCACATTAGTTCAAATACTGCCCTGATGCCTGCTCTGATGACCTCTTCCAGCACTGTCCACCACAAACTTCCTGTGGGAATCTTTTTATTGCTTACAATTTTACTGTCCTTTCATGTAAGCATCATTCTGTTCCTTAATTTAAAAATACAGTTAAGAGGACTGATTGATCTGTGCTATACCCATCATAATCAATCAAGTTCTCACTACACTGTCTTTCTCCCCAAGGTAACCATTCCCTGGTTTTGTATCCTCTTTTTTAAAATGTAAGTCTCACCAAATCTCTAATTTTGTTATTCTTTCTTAAATCTTTTCTAAGTTATGTTTTCACTTGGGATCAGAAACAGTGTTGTGGAAAGCATTCCAGAGACTTTATAGATATACACACATATATTCTGTTTGTACTACTCAGCGCAGTAGTTTCTATCACTATTTAATGAGCTTTTATGAGCATTAAATCAGCATTAATGTGTGGTGTTCATTGCTGCTATACCCGTCATTGATATCCAAAAACGCTTACAGTGTTTTCCATGGACTCAGCTCAGAAACCAACGTATGGATATATGACTTTTTTCCTAATACTCACACCTGTTATATTTAATCAGATACAAACCTGACTTCAGTTGCATACGTATTACCTAATATAAAATTAAATATAAATGTATAATGTGTTACGTATTAAATATAAAATGTTTAAGTTCTTTTAATGAGTTTCTTAAAATTTGACCTGATTTTTACTAATGAAATTATTTAGAATTGAAGTTCCTCCATTCATGTAAGAGGAACAGCAGGAGGGTGTGAATCTAAGATCTGCTCAGTGTGGGACCCTAAGTTATTATCTGTGTGGTCACAAAAGCCTACGAGCAACTGTATTTCCAATTCTCTAATGCTGATTTACATTAGTGTTTTAAATGGGAGGACGTGTGAGAAGGAGAATGTTGCATTTTCTGGGAAAAGATGCTGTCCTCTCTTTCTGTTGTTCGAGCTGTGTCCCCTTACTTCTTTTGTGCTTTCTATGTGTGACATTTATGCCAAGTCCTTCAGATTTATCTTCTCTGAAGAACACGGCCTTGGTGGATCTTACTACACACTTGTGTCATGGGTCATAGGGTTTGAATATATGCACCCAGGAAGCTAACATAAAAAAATTAATTTATTTGTACTGTAAGGAGTTCTGCACCTCGGGGTTGTTCATCAGGATGGATGGAGCAGAGGATTCATTTCAGAAGAGAGAAGTCTTTCAATACAATTCCTACAGACACATCTCTCAAACATACGTTTGCCGAATTAACTTCCCTGAGTAAATACCAACTTCATCATCCTAATTACACTGCAAAATTCATATGCACTCACTCAATATTTGCAAATGATCTCCTTGCAGCAGGGTCCTTCTTTTTTTTCATTCTGAACTGCACACACACACTTTCTGGCCCATAAGAAAGTGCACACTAAAAAGAAATTTAAATACCAGCTGGCCCAAGCCTATATACATTTGAAGAGAACTGCAGTTTACTCAGCTGAATTCATTTCCCAACAGTATATTTAAGGATAGAATGCAATTTCAAGGTCTAACGGCTGATAAAGTTAATGTGCACACGGGAGAAACAAAAGGTGCTGTCGTTGCTGCAGATGATTCCAGTGCAGATCCATTCACGTACATTCCTGTGCTGAAATGATTCTCCTCAAAACCATGACATACTCAGCCACATTCCCCAGGGAGCACAGAGACTGCAGGGGGAGCCAGGAGGGGCAGTGGGGTGTGGGGAGTACTGTGGGGAGGAAACAAGCGGGTGAAGGCACTGGCAGCCAGTGACTGGAGGACAAGGGGGCAAATGGGAGAAAAGGGGTTTTAGACTGGGGGGTCAGAGCACAGAAAACATCCTTTTGTACACAGCTAGAAGGAGCAAAGACATGAGCAGGAGCAGAGGGATGTGAAAAGACAGGGATTAACTGCTGTATATAGCCTGTGATCCTGTTCCTGCAGTGAGGACAACCCCCAGAAGACACACGGTTCACTTGACTCAGCCTGAAAAGCCACCATCACTTGATGGCCTCGCTGCACTAGAGCTGTCCTACCTTCCAAGGGGACCAGCTGGCTCCAGTGCCAGAACCTGTCTGAAGATCAGCTTAAAAATGAAGGTCTGCTCTTTTTTTGTACTTTTCTTTCATGAGAACTCCTCACTTATGATTAAGGCTGGGAGCTGAGCAGATGTCAAGACAAAAGAAAGGCTTTATTAAAAGCATTCTCTTCAATAGAGCTGGAAAACCACGTTTTGGGCAGTTCTAGTCCAAACAATCCTCATTTTTCTAAGCTGAACGGTGAGAGCTTTCAGACACAATGGCGAAAGGAAATATCTTATCTTTGTGTATTTATCAAGAACGGGAATTTAGTCTATAAAGAGTGGTTCTTAGTAAAGAAAATAAGACCAGCATTGAAACACGAGGGAAAGCTGCACTTCAGTTTTGAAGAAGTCATAGATGTGAAGGGCCAAACCCATTCTGGGATGGGGTTAGGATACTTAAGGAGATCCTGTTGCCTGAAGGGGAATGCAGCGCCTTAATCCCAAACCCTGATCTTCTCAGCTGAACTCTGCAGCACCTTGTCCCCTACCAGAAAGCTCTCCTGCCTTCACCATTTACCCCACTGAAGTTTTTTCCCCCTGTGAAAAAAAAATTTGGGGTGCTTACGCCCAATGGCACAGCCCATGGACAAAAAAGGCACTGTCTGGATGCCTTCCCCAGCTCAACCTTCCGGTGTCCCCGGCAGACATCCCTGTCCCTCCCACAGCCTGCTCCCCACAGTGCTGGGGGGACCTGGTAAAGAGACACAGATTCAGTCCCTTTTGGCAGCATGCCCAGAGCACCATGGCATGAGAGAAAATAAAGACCAGAAAGGAAGGGGCACAGCCCCTGTGTGTGAAGAGGAACCATCCCATCGTGTGGGAGCAGCCACTGCAAAGGCACCACCACAGAGCCACCCTGTGCTGCAAGTACTCAGTGCTGAGCCTGCAACACCCCCAGCCAGGGAGCAGGGATGTATGAGTGTGTGCTGTGCTGCACATCCTCTGCATGGCTCCCCAGGGGAGAAAGTCTCTGAGACCTGTAAAGGTTGTGTCATATGTGCCCCAGGCCAGAGTGCCATAGCTGTGCAAAGAGCCTGTCAGAGCTATGAACCATCACATCAAACAAATGAATGTTAATCTCTGCTCGGAGAAGGTTTCAAATGTTGTTGCACAGGGCTGGAGGTGGCAGAGCTCCTGTTTAACCTGGGCAGAGAGCAGCCAAGGGGTGGGCTGCTGAGCAAAGGAAGCAGCAGATGCAGATTCGACAGCAGATAAAATAACTGGACCAGCAAATTCACAGCAAATCCCTGAATGTTTTCTGTGCTGAGCCAGCTACAAAGCCTTGTGTTAAAGAAACAAATTGGACTAAGGAAAGAGGAAAAAAAATAAACCCAGAAAGGCAATGCTAGTGATACATAAAGAAAAGCCAGGGGCTGAAACTGAAAGATTTGCTGCATGTTCACCTGAGGACCTCTCAATGGGCCTGACAGGTGGAGGTGAGCAGGAGTGCTGTCAGCAGGTGCCCTGCACCCAGCAGCACAGACAGAGCTGCCCTGGGCCAAATGGCCTGGATAGGACTGAGAGAGCCCCTTTACCCTCTCAGGGGCCCGTGGGAATATGTTGTTTCTAAGCATTTGTCTGTCCCACCAACAGCCAGAGCTTCAGCCTGGCTGCTCAGCCTCTCACAGCGTTCCCCTGCAAATCTGAGCTACCACAGCAAGGCACCAGTAGCCTGCAATGTCTGCGAACAGTACCAAAAATGGGACCTGAGGTCTCCCTCTGAGCAGAGGGATTTGGGTAGAGGTGGTGGGACAGATGAGTTGAAGAAAAACTGGCAAAGATTCGTTTTGTACAGAATGTTGTACAAAACAAGGGTTTTAAACCAGTTCTCCCTCTCTGCAGAAGCATTTCTCATTAATATAAAAAGGGTTGTGATTTAAATCACATTCATAGATAGGAAAGGGGACAACTTGTTAATCCTCACTCTAAAAGGGAGGAAAAGCAATTTTGAGGGGGGAAAAAAAGGAAGTTAAGTAAGTTATAAAACAAGATAGTGGCAGCTGGTGACAGCTTAGGACAGTCTGTCAGTTCATCCGCTCAAAATCCTCCTGTGTAATGGAGATGTCTGCACGGACACCCTGGCCTTGATGCCGCACTCAGAGCTGCAGGCTGGCTGTCTGTGCAGAGATCTTTGTTGCCTGCCTGCCTGCCATCATCCGTCCTGGTTCTCTCTGTGACAGAGGTGAAGCCCTCTGCACTGGGCAGGGTATTGCCTTATCTTTCGAGCTCTCCCTTGCACACTTCTGCCTTTGCCTTTCATAGGGTTTCTAAGTGCTACAGCCAGGTACCTAAAGAGGTAAAGCACTTATTCTCTGCTACTGAGATTGGCGATTAGGCACCGTAATACTATGAACAGTTGAACAGTCAGAGGAGACCGTCTGATTATGCCATAAAAAATGTCATTAAAATGTTGGATTTAAAAGAAAAACCCTTAGCTCTGGAAAAACTCATTAAAAAGTCATTATTAGGTAGAACTGCCATAGCAGAAGGAGGTGCATGTTTGGGTAATGGACCTTGCATATGCACAGAAGGACCTCCTGGTGATGATGCCATTATGATGCCAGATTACAGTGGCTAAACAATTTCAGTGCCAATGTATGGAGACCCCATTGAGTTACAGAAATAAAGCAAGGTTCTGCTGTGCAGATGTCCCGCTACTTATTACAAAAGTAAGAAAAGAAATAGATATACATTGCTATGGTTTTATTCTGCGCCAGAGGTTGTCTCATAAAGTGAACCTCCCACCTTTTTCAGGGTTCCTGTGTGCCAGCTATCAGAGGGTGCTGTAAAACAGCATGCACTATCAGTACAGAGCACACACCAGCAGCACATGCTGGGCAGGACGTCTCAGTAAGGGATAATACACCTAAATACACTGAGGCATTTTTAGTCTACCGTCAGCAAATTGGTAGGTGCATAGAAAAGAAACACATCATATTTTGCTAATAAAAACTGCTTGCTTTGAATGTTTGGTGCAGCCTCTACCCTGTCCTCATGAGGAGACAGGTACACCTGGTGCACTGCAAGGAGTCTGACTGTAGTTTGCTAGAGAGAAAAATCGCCACATTTCCTTACACTGGTCACAGTAGCTTCCATCCGTCAGGGACCTGTAGCCAAAGAATGTGCCAAAATGTGTTAATTTTTGTTTTTAACAAAAATGTTTGTTGCACACAGTCACAGAGGTATTTAATGCGAGTAAAGCCTTTTGGTTTCCCAGCTGAACCCCGTTCAGCTGTGGAGGTTGATGGAGGGAATGGAGAAGGGGCCCTGGAGACCTGCAGTTCAAGGTCAGAATCTGAGCCAGTGTGTGATGCTTCTAGCTGTGACCCTGCTGTCTGCTCTGGAAATGATCTCATGTACATGAAGTAAAATGTCTTTGATTGAGGTGTGCAAGTGCCTGGTCTCAAAAATTCCCAAATCAGTAAAAGATAAGGTAACATAGAACCCTTTTCTTTCCTGCCCTGTGACTGACATCAGGGAGATGTGGCAGCCCTGGCACAGCAGCAGGAAGCCCAGTGTTGCATGCTATGTGCACCTGGAATTATTTTCTGGACAACATCTGCTTCCCATTAGCCTGTAACTGACAGTTTACACCTATTTTACTGAAAACCAGTAACCATACCATCATGGAATAGAGTCTAGTTAAAAAAAAAATCCACTCTCAGGACAAAAAGACTGTATCTTCCTTTGTTTTCTATTTCCATCCAGCTGCAGTCATCAGGAAAGAAAGCTCAGGCAGATTTACTGTTATACACAGAGAAACTCGTGAAGGCATCCTCCAGTTCAAAGGGATATTTTGCTACCCATTTTCAAACCTTCTGGCATATTCATGGGAAAGGTCACCATAAACGAGTTGCTCAGTCACCTGTGTTGCAATGACCCAAATCCCTATGCCCACTGGCAGCCAAGTTGCTGCACTTCTTCAGCAAGAATTTAGGGTAAAGGACCTCACTTCTTGCTGGATTTGTCTAGGAGAATCTTCCTCTGGGCTTCAGAAGTATTTCATGTGCTCACAGAGGTAAACATTGGCCAAGGGAGGAGCTACCAAACTGCACATGAACTGCAGGCCGTTGTTCCACTTTTAAAGATATTTCTAATATTCCAATAATGGTGTAACTAAATATGTAATTAGAGTGGAGCCAAGTTTCTCGGAGCATAACTTTCCAATTTAGCTTTGCCCATAGCCTGAAATAGCTACATGCAGGCAAAGCACCATTGGAGGAGAAAACCTTTGCTAAGAGAGCTTGCCTGAGAACAGCCCCAACCCAGGTGGCTCAAAGGGAGGGCTGGCCTTTTGCCAGGATTTGTCCTGTTCTCTGGATTAATTCCCAGAGTAACTTTAGGAAACTTCCTGGACCTTCTGTATTAAGAAACACCTTTTGCTATAAAAGGTTAAGCCTTGAAATACCCACTGGGGAACAGATCTTGGAAGCAATTGGCATTACAGGCCAGTAATTGTTGGCCCAAGGAGGAAGAAGACTGAATGGCCGTAAGACATAACACCTCTCCTTGCATTTCCTTGGGCCCCTTTCTCTTCACTTACAACAAAGGAACTCACAGTGCTAAGTTAAGACGGATTACTTGGGTTTCCTCTGCAATATACAGGCTATTTAGTGAAGTGGTGAGCGAAGGTGTGAATTCAGCTGAGGTTACCAATGTGGACAAGCTGTGCTTGGATTTGCATGGAATCTACTCATCTACCACGTCTGCAGTGTGAAGCTGGTTGTGTGGACCTGACTGCTGCACCCAGGCCAAAAGTACCACTAACTTAAGTTTTTCACCCTGATTTCTTCAGGGAGGAGAGCAGCACTGCAGGAAGACTCTTGCTAGATTTGTTGAGACCAACTACTGTCTTTCAAAGGATTCCTCGCCAAAGGGTCTAATAACACAAAAACTCAGTTATAGCTTCAGATCCCACTGAAATATATAGCTGCATTAGCTTTGGTTGCTGTTAAATGTTAAGAAAAAATGGAGCAAATGGGAACTGCCTTAATGCCCTTAGGGGTGCAGATGTGGAATGAACATGATTAGCACATAAAGGGGACTCTAGATGCAAATGCAGGCCTGTATTTATCTGCTGTTATTGTGGAACCCTATATGCCATATCTATACTTAAAACTGCTAATTTTAAGAATTCAGAAAATCATGCTAGGCATAAAAATATTAGGACACTGTTAGAATTAATTACATCATTGACAAAATTAATTGGTTACATTCTACTTTGAAGATTTTGGTTAATCTCAACTCAGGTTTTTAGGGCTTTCTGTGCTATCAGGGAGAAACCTGGATAGAGCAATATAAACATGGACCATAGAGCTAGGCCTGAAAGAGATACTGAGGATCATGTAGCTGACCCTTTGCTCTGATGGTTGGATTCAGCACTCCTTAAAGCACTTCTACCAGATGGTGGTTTGGCCAGTTCTTAAATATTTCCAGATATTTTTGCAGAGATGCCATAATTGCAATTTATTCCCATTTGTGACAGAAATGATAAGTCTGAATGGAGAATGGATGGAATAGTCCAGGAAAAACAGCAGAAGAATGGCAGAGGTTAATAGCACCTTTCTTAGCAGGTCATGAGAATCCCATCTGCAAGGAGTTTCTCCAGACATTGAGACTTAAAACACAAGAAGATACCTAATACAGGGGACAGCCTAGGAACAGACTAAGAAAAGTCATCTAGAGGTGATCCCCTTAATGCAATCCAAGTTGGAGGTCAGGGTGGTGGCTGCAAGGGATGGCTCATGCAGAGACATTCCAGTAATCAGGGAAGAGAAGAAAAGCAGGTGGGGCAGTGGGCTAGGCTTGTGTACTGAGCACCTCCCACCCAGCATCACTCACATGCCCAGAGCAAGATCTGGGGGTTTGTAGCTTTTGTCACAGCAGAAAAAATAAAGCACATTTACATGTATGACAACTAATGACATCAAATGTATTGACAACAAATTCAGCACTAGAAGCCACTCTCCTGTGTCCACATAATCAGGTCCCTGTGACGTCAAGGTAGATATACCTGCTGTGAAATGAAACTCCAGTGACACAAAACAATTATATTAGTGGCAACAGAATCTCTGGCATGTGAATATTCATCAGCAGCCACTACCCAGGAAATGAGCAGTTTAAGCAAGCTTAATTTGTCAAGAAAACCATAACCTGGGGACTAATATTTTCTTTATTCTATTATTCACATATTAAGATTATATATGGAATAGGCATGATCTTCCGTTCACACACATTATATGACTTAGCAAACAGGCTCCTGCAGTGGTCTCAACCTCCTTCTCTCAACCTTCTTCTTTGTAAAGGCATCTTTTCTAGTTTGGGGTAATTTCACTAACCTGCTGTAGAGGATGGAACTGTGGTGCTGTAAAATATCTTTGCTCCTTAGCATCAGGCACTGATCCAGTGCTCAGTGCCAAAATCACAGTGATGGGCACTTAATTTTCTACTGCTGTGAGTAAATCTAGATGTTCAGAAAAATGTTCCTAATTGCTGATTGGTTTTGCTGCATTTATGGGTTTTGTAGCTCTGCTGAAAATTAAAAGTCCAGCCTCTCAAATACAGGCACCTCCATTTTCATCAATATCAGGCTTGATGCCTGCAAGTTTACAAACTGGGGTAACAATAGACTGGAGCATAATACCTTGGTACCTCATTTACCATCACTTGGTTCCTTTAGGCCACAAGTGTCTGCATTATTAGTCCAACAGTTTTACGGGTTTACACAGCCCTTTATGAGTTTCTAATTACTTGATTGTGCTGAACTGTTGTAGGCTGTGATATTTTGTATAACACTGCCTGGCTGCACTGCTGTGAGCTTTGCAGCACAGCCAGGCACACAGCCCCAGCTTAGCAAAGCTACTTGAGCAGGTGGCTGCAGCACGAGGTCATCCCTGGATGCATTCTTTCCTGGATGCACTCTTTCCAGATGCATCTATCATGCCCCAGCATCCATCCATCGCCGCCTTCCTGGTGAGCCCGAAGCAGTCAGAGTAGAGACCTGGCAGCTTGCTCTGCACAGCGTGGGGGCTCAGCACAGAGGCTGTGGTGCTTCCAGGGTGCATTGTGGCCCCAGCACACACAGGCTGTGCAGGCGGGACGTGCTTTGCTCAACAGCAGGAGGACACACCCGCTGATGTGCAGCTGGGCCAGGGCAAGGAGATAGCCAGGGTGGGCAGGATGTGTCCTGGAGAAGAAGGGATCCCTGGGAAAGGTGAGTGGGATGCTACAGCCCTTGAGGGAGGGTGTCCAACCTGTCACTGTGTGCTTTCCCAGCACTGCATTGCTTTGGGAGGTACTTCTTTTTGACAGGTTGCATCAATACTGGTAACAGCTCAAGGCTATTTCTTATGTATGTAGTGCTGATCACTCCAGAACGTGTTTCACACAGTGCCCAACATGCCAAACTCAGCACTGCATCTGTGATTGCCAATACCTTACCTTCACATGGACAGGGCAGTGGAGAGCCCAGCCCCTGAAGTGGTAGAAAAGCTGCATGGAAAGTTACGATTTTTGAGCATTGTTTCCTTTAACCATGGAGATGACTAATAAAAGTTATTAATAAGTGTTAATGTTACTACCACTGTCTGGGAAGTGGAAGGTTGCATCAGACCATACTGAAGCAGCATGCTGTTGCAAAAAAAGCATAAAACCAGCAGCAAACATTTCACTCAAAGGCCGTGTCATGGTTTGTCAGCTGCCATCCAAGCATCACCCAGCCCTCACTCAATCCCCTCCAGGGGAATGGCGGAGCAAAGAGTAAAAGTAAGAAAACACACTGGTTGAGATAAGAGAGTTTGACAGGACAGAAAAAGAAGAAAATAATAATAATTGTAATAATAAAAAAAAATTATTAGGCTATATAAAACAATTGCTCATCCCCTGCCACCTGATGCCCAGCCAGTCCCCACGCAGTAGCCCCCAGCCAAATTTACCTGCAGTTTATATACTAAGCATGATGTCTCATGGTCTGGAATATCCTTTTGGCCAGTCTGGGGCAGCTGTCCTAGCTGTGCCTCCTCCCACCTTCTTGTGCCTCTCCAGCCTTCTCACAGGCAGGGCATGAGAAGCTGAAAAGTCTTTGGTGTAGTCTAAGCACTGCTTGGAAACAACTAGAAACATCAGTGTGTTATCAACATTATTCTCATATCCTAAACACAGCACTCTACCAGTTACTAGAAGGAAAGTTAAGTCTATCCACTCAAAACCACGTTAGGCAGCCATTCATAGTGCTCTCCTGAAGACAGACAGCTGTTTTCTCGTTAAATAGGACCCAAACCCTGTAGGAGGAGCTGCAAGTAGCAGTCTCCTTATGTCTCTACACAGGAGGCTTCCCAGTTGCTGGCACTAAACCATCTCTTATTAGGTGGCCATGCTATAATTACACGTGGGTCAGAAGGCATGAACTGACGAGTTTTGCTTGGAAACAATAATTGGGAAAAGAAGCAATAACTAAGCAGAGATGATGATTTCGGATCCATTTTGCCCTCCTGAAAAGACTTTCTACAGATTCTTACTATCACAGGAATACAAAATCCACATCCTGAAGGGTATGCAAAAGAAATTGTAATAAGAAAGTAGGCTTAACCAGAAAAATATGTAATGAGTTCTGAATTCTCAGCTGAACACACTGGAATGGGAATGTGAGGCAGTAGTCTGAGGGCTGCTGTAACATCTGGGGAATCTGGCTCATCTCGTAGGAAAGAAAAAGTTCCCTTTTCCAGATCTTTGGGAGACGAGACACCAATTTGATCATTTGTTTTTTATTGCATTCAGTGCTGTTTCTGAACTCCTGCTAATTACATTGGCTGTGTTACTACACCTTTAAAGAAGCCCATTGTGAAATGAAGCCAGGTGTTTAAGCACTGGCCATCATGCTCTAGACTGCAAGATACTTGAGGGAGGCAGTTTTTCTTCTACATTTTCAGAACTACTGGTAGTTCAAGCAGATGCCTAACTGAATTAGATCATCAGTGACTGAGCTGCAGCCATGACACATGTTTATAAAAGTAGTGCCAAGAGGCCAGCAAGGATCAGGAAAGAGGGTCATA
This sequence comes from Oreocharis arfaki, assembly GCA_013398015.1. NCBI lineage: Eukaryota > Metazoa > Chordata > Aves > Passeriformes > Paramythiidae > Oreocharis > Oreocharis arfaki. The sequence goes on from VZRR01011537.1 coordinate 357,091, forward strand.
ATGGGATTACCAACTGTTTGGCCTGACTTCCTGTGTGATGGATGCCAGTCAGTTGTTTTAGTGTACAGGCCATTTCTGGTATTTGTGCTACAGAACATAAACTTGGTCTAATGAATAACAAACAGACATGGAAATGAGACCTTCCAGGGAAAAGCTTCAGGCTGCCAAGCTTTTCACTCATGCCAGCTGCCCAAGCTCTGCACATACCAGCTGCAGACCACGTGTTCCTCTGGGGTTTCAGCATACCTACCTTGGCTTCAGAGACACAAAGAATGGAGAGTGGGTGATCATGCCAGGTGTGTAAAGCTGAGCAGTGTGATACCTCTTGTGTGACCTTGTGGAAGAAAATGTGTCCCAAATAAGTGGTGCCATCCTGAGTGTGCCACTGAGACCAAGTGCTGCAGTAGACTATATCAGGGAGAAGCCCTTTGACATTTGATACACTGCTAGAAGGTCATGGTAAGCACATCTCTGTTCCTGGCCTAGGAGCAAAGTGGAGAAGTCCTTCAAACTCCAGGCTAAGGAGAGAACACTTCTGGAAAACTATGAGCTCTACCATTTCTGAGACAGGTTAACTTCAGATGTGTTTTGAGAAAGTTCCCTTTCTAGACGGGACTTGCAATGCTGGGCGTAAGATCCTCTCCCCACTTTGGTAGGGAGGTAGACAAGACATCAGCAGCTCCAGAGGGAAGTGGTTGGTGTGTCTCCTTTTGCTGTGGCTGTAAAGCAATGCAGTACAGGTTGTGTCTGTGAGCTGCAGAGAGGGGTAGCAGCTGCTCAGCTGTGTGGCTCCTGGCCTGGAAACAGGTCAAGCACAACAGGGGATCAGACAGAAAAGAGCAGAGGAGACTCTCCTCCCTCACGTTTTCATAAACCCAAGGATCAGGTTCAGCCTGGGGAGAGGCTGTCTGGGGAAGGAATAACAGGAGAAAGGGAATGGGGCTGAGAGGATCAGAGATGCACTTTTCTAGGAAGGGGGGAAAAGCCATAGATGTATAAAATATAGAAAGTCGTGAAAAGGAGAGGAGAAAGGAGGAAAAGTCTGGGTGTGGGTGGTCCTGGGGAAGTTCAGGGAGGAGCATTTAAGAGCACAAAACAAGTTTCATTCCTAGTACAGTCTATTACCAGCATGTACATTTTCTTTAATGGATTTTAGGTTAAGCAAGGTATATCTAAAACAGGTTGAGCACATTGCATGATGTGAGCAAACTCCTCTGATACTCCACCAAGGATGTAACACCTTTCTAGCATGTGGTTTTGTGCCTACGTCTCCTCATGAGCAGTTCCTTGGTCTGTTCATTTCTCTTCTGGGCAGGGCAGGCAAAGCTCACGTGAGACCGTGACCACCAAGAGCCATTGGGCTCTTCCAGGCGGGCCGTGCCTGCTGCAGAGATGTGCTGCATTAACAGCTGCTGGTGCTATTTGGGTGCAATTGCCTATAAAATGAGGTAAAGATATGTATAGTCCATACCTAACAGCCCATGTCGAGATGTGGTGTACTACAAAACCCTTCCCAGGGTAAAAGGACAGAGCTTCAAACCATTTACGTTAATACTAAAAAAAAAAAAGGTTCATTAATCACCCATGTAGTTGGGATTATGAAGCAATTAACAAATAACGTTAGTTAAGACCAGTAAATTAGGCTTGGCATCCTTCTCTCGTTTTTAATAGAGGTTCACAGAGCTCTGTGTTTCTAGCAAAGCTCTGACAGAGGCAAAACACCCAAATGTTCCTGAGATGAGAGGGAAATTTCTTGTGGTCACCAGTGTGAGATCAGATCCTGGTTACGCTGCAGCCTCTTTCACTCTTCCCAATGTTCCTTTCAAAATACTGATACCACTGTTTTCCTATACCAGAAAATATCAGAAGATCAACACATAAATGCTGCAACAAATAATACTTCTTGTCCTCGTGCAGTTCTTCTCCCTCCAGGGCTACAGATAATTTAATGGGAGAATTGGTTATTTCAAAATGAACTCTTCCTTACGGTATTTTCATTGACAGTTCAGTGAAACTGTCAGCTCTTCTCTCTCTAATTGCTTTTGGTAAACAAAAGAAAAACATGCACCCTTAAAAGAAAATTACCTTGATGCAGCTGGAACAGCCCCCTCTTTAAAGAGACTGATGTGGAAAAGAGCAACAGAAAATGATGAGAAAAGAAAGAAAGGAGGGAAAAAAATTGACACATTTTCCCAAACAACCACTTGTTACTTCAGTATTTCCGCAGTCAAATGCAGTTACTCCAGAGGAAAACTTTCCATGTCCTTCAGCAACCTCTGCCAGAAGAAGAATTTATTTGGATTGGCTCCTGCAAGCACTCAAGAAAAAGCCAGTTCTCAAGTATTTATAGGGGAGCAAGTGGTTAGCTTGTGTTGCATGAGTAAGGTTTCTCACTGGTGCTATTCAATCAAGCTTAACTTGGATATACAGTCTAGTAAAACCTGCCATAGAATACCCGTAATTGAATATAGGCTACAACATTAGTCATAACATAAGTAGCAGCAACGTAATTTTAAACTCTAGTGGAAAGTATGATCTATCAACACTCAGGTTGTAACAGATTTCTGTAAAACACCTTGCATAAAAAAAAATTGGTTGCTCATTTCTTTTCCTTGGTAACTCATTAAACACTACTACGTCACTCAGAAATCTGACTAATGCCACGGTCCTTTAAAAATTAAACAGACATTTCTAGTTTTTTTTAGTTCACTTCTCTTTCCCAAATCCTGAAGTGTGGAAGAGAGAAAATAAAACTTTGAATCGCAGTTAGATTTGGGATCAGATTACAAGGAAGTCTTTGCACATTCAGAAAAAGCACAGGAAAGCCCCAAACACGGGACAACCACCAGCTCGCAGTTTCAGGGGGCTCTGGTGTGGCCAGGGCACTGTCACCCTCAAGAGCGCTCTTCTACATGAGGCAGGATGGAGATTCAAGGCCAGGTCTCACCTCTCCTGCTCATCTGAACCATTCACTGCCCAAATATCGTCAGCCCTTCCTGACTCCCCTGCTGGTGCTGCATGCCCCACTCACAGCAGTGCTCTGCAGAACCCCGCCTCAGCCCTACCCTCTCTCCTGGCTCTAGGCACCAGCTCTCTTTCTAGGGCCAGGAGCACCAGGCTTTGTCTCCAGGAAAAGCCCCTGCCAGAGACCTGGAGGGAGATTTCCAAGAGGGTGATGCTGATGAGAGTCCCCATTTGGTTCCTTTCCTACCCAGAAAAGTTAGATTTGGTGTGTCAGGTCAAGAAAAATAAAGCATCAAGACCAACTGCTGATCACCTCTGGGACAGGCATCAACATGCTCTCTGAGAAGGACATGGCTGCACACCAGGCAGATAACTCATCCTGATGCTCCTTTCTTCTAACAAAGGCCTTGATTTCTAAACATGTAAGATTGGAATTGGTTTGGGTTTTTTTAAAGACCTCTGTATATAGCATACATTCTCTGCTAGCCAAAATGGTCACCCTTGGGATTTCAGCGGAATATGTGAATGCTCAGCTCTTCCAGGGACTGAATCACTCTTATTTGTGTACCTAATCATGGATTTAAAAGCTTAACTGGTAATATGCTGGTTTGAAAAATACAGCCACCTCCTGTCTGGTTATATGCAGCAGACATGGAAAAATAAAAATGACAGAAGAATGTCCCTTAACTTGAAAGAGCTTGTTTTAAAAGCCAGATCTCATGGGAGCACATGGAGGATATCTGTGTTTAGATGCAAGAGATAAACTCACCAGTTGTGAGACAGGGAGGATGGGAAGAGACTTTGACTTCTCATGTCAAATCCAAGCTTCATGTGAAATTTCAGTCCCAATATAATCTGCTATTTTGAATAGCTGGTACTCAGGCACACAAAAGCTTTTGAACTGCAGACTCCAGAACAGCAGAGGGAAAGCAAGAATATCCATCATCTTCCTGATAGCCTATGCCAGCTCCACCTACCCGTTTTCGTAAAACATCTTCACTTCGCAGAAACAGTGCAATTTAGAAAATTGCACTGGGCTTCATGTGATCACATTTTCCTCATGACCTTGAAGAAAAGACGAAAAACCAGGGGTTTCACTGAGCCTTTGCAGCCCGGCCTTTACCCAGCCTGCAATGATCAAACCAGGAAAGGTTTTGATCGGATATTAGCAAAAATCTACTGAAAAAGTTGTCAAGCATTGGAACAGGCTGCCCAGGAAGTGGTTGACTTGCCATCCCCGGAGGTATTTAAAGATGTGTGGATGTGGCACTTGGTGACATGGTTTAGTGGTGAACTTGGCAGTGCTGGGTTTATTGTTGGACACTACAATCTTAAAGGTCTTTTTCAGCCTAAAAAAATCTATGATTCTGCAAGAGAAACACTTGCAGGAGGCCACAGAGCCCACATGTTGTATGTAATCCTGCAACAATATCAAACTTTTTTGCTTTCTGACTTTTTTATCCTCCTTGCTCTAAATTTCCCTAGAAACCTCACAGTCAAGTTTATTCTAATTTTGCCCTTTCTTCTATCAGGTTATTTTTACTCCTGCATTCCTAATGTAGCTTGAAATTAATGCAGCCTTTTTATTTATATATCAGCCTCCTCAATGATGTATGCACAGTTTGAGGAGAGATATAATTACAGGCTGTTGCAGAAGAGCACAACAGGCTGGTGCCATTACATCCCAGGCAAACTTCAGCTTTGTTTGGAATTCGTGGCATACGGGATTTTTTTTAAAGATGTTTGATCTGAATGTCATTCCCCTAGACCCTGTAATAATCTAAATCAGATCAGGACTCAGCCAGTTTCCTGTGCAGCGCCGGAAATCACAGAAAAAGGGGCTGACAGAACACATCCCTGCTGCCTGCAGGACAGGGCAGTCCTTCACGCAGGGATTTTTCCTCCAAATAAGGAATAGGAAAGTTTTGACTAATTAAAAAAAAAACCCCACAGAAACACTCCAGAAAAACACATCTAAAACTAAGCAGTGGAGGTACAAAATTAATAAGAAAAACCGAAGTCCCCTTTGCAATGACACCATCCTTGGACCTGTGATGTGTTATCAAACTGTGGATAAATCACTTCTTGCCAGAAAAAAATGGTAAACCTTGCATTGCTATTTGAGAGAAGAGGTTTAGCTGTGACCCACTGGGGCCGGCCATGGTTGTGTATTTCACATGGTGAGTATTGCAAATGATGAGAAAACCAAGGGACATTTTACCTGGAGACTCTGACCTGAAGCAGCTGCTAAACAACAATAAAAAGAGAAAAAAAGAGAAGAAGGATTTAAACTTTCTAGTGTATTTCTAATGGCTTTTGCTGGGGTATCTTGCTGTGGCCTATGAATATTTAGATAGAAAAAGTAGTTTTAATAAAATTAATATTCTTTTATTTTTCTAAATAAAGCTCACCTCACCTTATCAATTCCCCCAAGGGTACTGTGGTTGAGGTTAACTCTGGCTGGAAAATGGCTTTCTCATGCTATGGAACCCCAGAGTTTCTTAATCTAAGAGTCTTTCTACCAAAAAAGAGAAGGTGGATGGGAACATACAGAAGGCACCAGAGGACAAGGCAGAAGAGAAAAAAAACCCCATCAAATTTTCAAAACCTTCTTTTTATACTAAATAGAGGCTCATCCAGGAATGCTATATATCTTTGCTTTATAGGAGGGACTGGAGTTTAAACAACTGAGGTTTAGCATTTGGATCTGTCATTTCTATTCTTGGCTAAATTAGATTTCCATTGAAGAATATTTGTTGAACCTCCTTAATTTGTTCATTGTACAAATATCATGTAAAATAGCAATGAAGGCAGGGAAAAAATGAAACAATTTCTTATGAAAATCAGACATTTTAATTAAATTTAAACATCATGGTATTAAGTATTATTTAAATAAGGCAGCACTTTTTGTTTAACATTGTTAAGAGATGGTTTTTCCCTTAAATAAATTTTGCATTCTAATCCAGGTACTAAACCAGGACTGTTCTGAGCATTCTCAATGAACACCCTGGCCAGTGGGATATTGCACAACCTTGTGGTCTAAAGACCTTTGTAAGTGTGTAAGTAAGTCAGTAAATTGGGATGGCACTTGTTTTACCTAGGTGTAGGCTAGATTAGTCTAATCTAATCATGCCAGCTTCCTCTGGCAAAGGGGAAAGAGAGCATCTCCAAATGGCAGGTCATCTCCTCAAGGGTTTCAGATTTTTAGGTTAAATAGCCATCTGTGGGTGCCTCTCTGCCTGCTCTGAGCATGGAGCAGGAACTAGAAGAGTACTTTTGACATCTGTACTGACTACTAGATGAATAAAAATAGAGATGAACGAAAACAGAGAGATGACCTCATGCTTTAGCTCAAGCCTTTAATTTACTAGCTTTGGCATGAACTGTTGCACTAATTACTAGGAATTACTCCCATATTTCAGGAGAAAAAAACCCAATGGAATAAACATGGAAATAGTAGAATATGAGGCACTTCAAAAATTACTGTCCCAGGTAAGCAGTTTTATATAAAATGGTAGATCAGGAACCAATTTAAAATGAAAGATAGGGTGAAAAAAATAATCTTTGCAGTCTGTACAATTTCAATCTCATAAGAAACCACCTATAGTTGGTTTGATTCTACTTTGAAAGGTACATAAAAACATCTCAAGAGGAAATCTCATTACACTATGACAACAATAAATAACTTTTTTGTCAATCAGCAGAGCAATTCTAGAGAAATGTCTATGAAAGTACTGAGCAGGAAAAAAAAGTGTACAGATTTTGCTACTTTTATGCAAAAACCTCACTGGACAAGTTTGGTTGGAAACAGAGGGAGGCTCGAATCTGCAGATCTCTCCATTTAGCAGGAGGTAGGACCTGTGTCACACTGTGTGCACTCTCACACATTCATCAGTCATCTAGAAAAAAACAAAAAAGGTTGGAGATGGACTTTGCTGGATGGCACTGAAAGGCACTGGAAAACCCCCAGTAACCAAGGGGGGCTAAGTAAAATGCTTGAGACTAAAACCAAGGAGTGAGGGACCTCTGATTTGACCCATTCTTCTGATGATGCCAAAGTAAGTGCTCCTCAGGTCTGAAACAAGATTTATCCTTTCCCTATCACTGCTGGGATCCAAATGATTTCTCCAGTGAATATCAAGAAGAAAGTGTCACTTATTGGCCACAGACACATGAGGGCTGTATCCCTGCCCCATGGCACTGCCTTGACAGATCAAAGGTGTGCCCCATGGCCCCCTGCAAAAAGCCCCTTTGTTTCTTGAGAGCTGGGTGTTGGATTTCACCAACATCTCAACCCAAAATCTCTCTGACGTATTTTATTTCTTTTTTCTTACAAGGCAGGACAAAAAAATCTGCAGTGTTTGCCCCTAGCTAGCTATCAAACAAATGCACAATTTCATATTTGAAGTGGAGACATTAAGGCTATTCCAATTATAAAACCACCCTACTCTTTGCTGAAAGCTGTCATCACAAAAAAAAGCCATATTTCAGTGTGATATTTTGTAAAATGGTAATACTGTGATAGCGATACGATTACTGCAAAGGCTGTATAATTGGATGATTTAGGATATGCAGGGCTTTTGAAATACATTGGGCTTGTTCATTTTTGTAAGATTGCTAACACTTTCTTTTAAGTCTTTCATTTTACATCAATGCATTCATTTTACAAAATCCCCTCTTATGCTAGCACTAGAAGGAAAGTCGGTTGGGCCAATTTGCTTTCTCTGTACTGTTTGCTAATGCACATCCTTCCACAAGTCTCTGCATTCATCTCTGCTCTAACTGAAAATAGATTTTTTTTTTTCTGTTGTATTTCCCAGACATCTTTTCCTGCTCTCATTAATTTTTATTGGGTGGTCCAGAGCACTCTCTGCTCTGCTAAACAACAGGAAAACAGAATAGAAGTCATGTTCCTAGTAAAGTGGACAGCAAATTCCTCGAAAGGAAAAATAATAACCCCACACATTTTTTTTTCCACTCTGTACCTTACACAATCTGGCACTGGAGTTGTTTTTAAATCACTAACTACATCAGCTGGAGGTTTTCTGTGTTCTGTCGTCAGTCACATCTAGCTTTTTCCCTCCATCCTGTCTGCAAATTAATCCAGCATCCCCTGGGGTAAATTCATTGTTCAAATCATTCCTGTCAGCAGCTTGTGGAGGTCTTGGCTGGCTCACCAGCGCTAACACTGATCCCAGACCTCGGCACCTCAGCCGGGACACAGCTGCTCAGTGCCACACCAGGCGGAGTCCTGTCCCACAGCAAGGGCCCTGGCACAAAGACACGGTGAATTTTGTCTCTCAGCAAGAGGTAGGATTAGTGCTTGCTCTCATCCATCATCTAAGAGGGACAGAAGTACTTTTTGACTCCACTGCATGCTGTAACCTGGAATGGTTGTGCTCCCCCCTCGCACACACCAAAACGAAAGACCTTAGTTAATTGCTCTTCCCAATCTGCCTGCTCTAAGGGGAAATAGCTAGTGCCAATGAATAATAAATTGAGTATTTGCATATTTTCTTTTTTTTTTCCTAACTTAAATATTTGATGTAATTTGCCAACTATGGGCCTATTGTCTTATTGCTCCATTTTGAGATGATTTATACACCAAGCAAACAACTCCATGGCTCACCTACAGAAGGTGGAAGTGCTGGCCTGCTGAACACTGCTGATTTCAAAACCAATTATTTCCTTTCTCTTTTAATTAGGAGAAGAAGGTGGCAAAAGTCTGTTTGCTTTGCCTATTTGCTGTTTTATTTGAGCCAAGTTATTTCCACAATCCATTCAATGCATCAGAGCTACTCAGTTTAACGGAAACCCTTCCCTCTGAGCCCACAGAAAGGACACAGCCACAGCTCCTGAGGAGCTCTTCCCCTTGGAAGTGTTGAGACATGGTGACCACTGAGAGATTGCACTCACTTCAAGCCCCAAAGCATTGACTCTGTGTGACAGAGCCTCAGCATCCTCATTGAAAAAGTAATCCTGCTGGGCTGGCTGAGTGCAAAACTGACAGAAAAAACACTCTGATCAATTTTTTTGTTTTTAACCTGAATACCACTGAGGTGAAGCTCAACTAAACAACATATAGGCTTGGCCTCAAGTAACTATGTAGAATAAGAAAAATTGTTCTCGCTTGGGATTTTTAGGTTACAGGAGCTATTTCAGTGCTTTTCCAAGATTGTAAGGGTAATATTTGAGAGTAATTCATTTTCTAATCTATCTGCAGAGTGCTTGAGTAAAGATAGTTGTGTTTTATGGTGCTTGAGAGAATCCAGAAAGCAGTTCGATGTCAGCTTTTCTGCTGAGGTAATCCAATCTTGCAGATTAAATACTGATGAACATACTGAAGATGCATAGCTCTCGGTAAATGCTAAAGCCCATCATACTGTAAGTGTAATTTTGATGATGACTACTTTGCCACTAATTCAAAACAACACCTGTCATTGTGTTTGAAGTAGGCAAAGTGCTGAAACAACAGTGCTGGAAGCTGTTCTCCTTTATTCAGAGAGGCCTTACAGAGACACAAGTGCAGCATCAGCTCCTGCAAACCAACCCATCTTCACGTTTCTGTGTCTTATGGGAAGGGATGTCCCTTTCAGAGCATGAAAAAATCTCTCCTTGCTCACTCCTGATCTCTCTGCCAAAATAGGGAGCAGCAGAGTGCTTCTACAATACCAGCTTTTGCGAGGGGCTTCCTTAACTGTGATTGAATAAACAACATAACACGAATAGCATCAATGATACCATGTCCCATTGTGACAGCTGTGGGTGAAAACCTACCAGGGGCAGCAACCTTTGCTCCTAACGTATGCTTGGGAAGGTTCATTCACTGCCCTCTCACGCTCTGCCTCTTCCCAAATCCTGCTTGCTGGATATCCCTGTATCACCTGACACCTTCTTTAATGATACAACTGATTTCTCTGTTCCTGTTTATAATGTATCAGCCACTATATGCCTTTCATATTCTTCTTGACCAATGAAAAGAAAACCTAGAAGTCAACTTGCCTAAGAAGACATCGAAAGACACGTACCAAGAACCAGTGGGCTACAGCACCCAATTCCACTATTTTTCCGTCCACATCGGATCAGCCATGGGTTTGCCATGCTCCTCAGTGCTGAAGCACATCCTTGTCCCAGCCCTGGAAGGAGAGCAGGGTGCTCTGGCAGGGTGGGCACAGGGGGGCTCCCCATCTCGCACTCCTACCCCAAGGACCTGCCCCGGGCAGGGCTGGCAGAGCTCTGTGCCCCCTCGGCCCTCAGCTCGGAGCAGTGTCACTGCACACACCAGCAAAGAGCTCCAGAGTTTTCATCTCTCACGTGACCAACGCTAATTTGCTGCTTAATTACATCCCAGTGAGAAGCAGTCTTTCTCCCAACAGAAAATATTACTGATGTCAGATGAGGCCAGCACTGGCAGGGCAGCAGAAATCCGTGCTTGAAGTAAGACATTATCAGAGCAGATCATTTTCCCTTCTTCTATTTTAAATAATTTATTGTTCTTTAACTAGAATTTAGCAATCACAATACAAGTTTAAATACGAATCAACAATTGTAGATTAATTAAAAGGCACATGATTAAAACCAATAATTTTGAAGATTGATAACTTTGCAACTAATTTTGTTTCATAATTCCTGTTCTCCAGTATTGTCTGCAAAAATCAACTGGCAATTAATTAACCTTACACCATTCCGTCAAAACTAAAAGAATGTTGGACATTTTATTCCATTTGTTAACAACTCTATTTAACAAAATAGCCAAGGCCCCAACTAAACTCTCATAACAAAATTTCTTGAGGTCAGTTTCTGTCCCCAGCTTCTTGCGAACTGAGAATGAGTTGGAAGGAGTCAGATTTATCCTGAGGGACAAAGGAGGGCACCTCTGTCACATGAAACTGCTCCAGGATAGTGTGAAAAGATGCTGGTCATGTCTACTGGCCTTCACCCAGCCACTGCCTTTCCAGAGGTGAACAGTGATCCCCCAGCCTCTGCTACAGAAAAATAATTCCCAATGGGCTGTTATACTCTGTGCACTGATGTGCAAAGCCAAAAAGCTCCATTTAATAAAAAATATGATGTCAAAGAGAGGAGGAGAAATAAGAAGTGATGACTGTGAAAAGGATGTGGCAGCTAAGACTGTCTCACTTATGGAACTTTGAAATAGCAAATTAAAATATCTCTGCAACACAAGCAGGCAAACTTAATACCAGCTAATGATAAAAAATGCAACACCTGAGCCATAATTCCAACAGACAAGATCTGGAAACCATCTGACCTCGTACTTAACCTTTGCCTGCTAAAGCCCCTGATGGACAATTAGAGGTGGTTGGGGGGCTCATGACTGAGCTGCTGAGCTGGAGATGTCCCGCATGGCTCACACCCCTCCCATTCACATGGCCGGAGCTGCAGTCTCACCAGGAACATCTGAAGATGAGGAGACCCCCTGGCCCTGCCCACCCAGTCAGAAATTGCCCCTCACCCACACATGAAGGACATGGGGAGTACTGGAGACCATGTAGCAGGCAATAAGCCTAGTCATAGATGTATGAAGGAAAAGAACTTTAAAAAGCACTGTAGGATTGAAAGTCTTCCCCAACAAAATGCTGGATGTCAGCCTCAGTCGATTAGCATTACAACTGAAATGTGCTTATAAATATGACATATTTTTGTAGCTCTCAGAAATCTCAGGAGCATTAGACAGGCCTCAGGACACTTTTCCTAAAATGCAGCCTTCAAAAATGTTCTCATTTTCCTCAACACACTGGAGAAAAAGATAAAAGCTTTATTGGTACTCAGGCATCACACATAGGTCAAGGGGAACACTTGGGCAACATGTCATTACAGCGTTTATGGGCAATTTTCCCAGCAGCATGGACCAGTATGGAACATAGGACACAGACCTAGGTGTGGGCCTGGGATTACCCTGGAAGGCAGCTCCTGCATCCACAAGAGTTACAACAACCCATTACTGATAATCTCTCACAGACATCTGTTAATTATTTTATGACACACAAAGCTGAGAGAGAACAAATACCAGGGAAAGTGCTTCCCCAGTAGTGATTTATGGCCCTGTATTACCCCAGCTTGGTACCTGCAGGCAGAGACAACCAGTTTGCACTGATAACAACCAGAACTTCCAGGTAACAAGCCTTCAGGACTGCCATGAGCTAAAATGTAGTACAACCTCCCTGGTATTCAAAGGTGATGGAATTTGTGGTGTCCTTTCTTGGTGCTCCTTTCTGCCTAAGTGAAAAGCAACACCTCCTTTCAGTGTGGACTTGGCACCTCAGTCATGCCCATGCCATGTTCCCATCGTCACTCTCAGGCAGGGCTGGGGCTGCTGCTGCCACACAGGGTGTCAGATCAGCTTATGGGTCTGACCAGGCATTAACCTGAGCTCATTCATTTGGTGTATTAGGTCTCAGTGTGTTCTCAGTCTGCACCCATTGTACCACTCAGCTGCACTGTAGCGCAGCTACTGACACCCACAGAGAGGCGAGTGCAAGGTGGAAAAGGCAGACCCAGCCATCCCCCTGCACTCTTAACTCACCTTAAGCACATCAAGGTAGGCTTGGTGAAGATGGTAATTGGAAAAGTCGGTTATACTGAGAAATGAAAACCCGTAGCATTCTCTACGCTGATCTGAGCAACCAGCTGAATGTGACCTCATCGCTTCTGCAATGAAAACTCAACATTAAATGAACTTGAATCAAAAGAAATACCACTAAATCACTAAGAACAAGAACCACACAAGTTGCATTGGCTGCCAGTGAATTTTAGTGTATGTCTGCGTATACATATTTTTGTGCTTTTGTGTATAAAGTATGCAAGGATATCTGGAGTCAATATTTTAAGCAGGGGGCACAAGACATGCTCAGAAGTCAGACTTGAAAATATGATTTAATTGTATTTTTCAACTTATTTGATTGTCATCATCAAAAGCCAATGTTGGATGATTTCGATTACTGACTTAAACTTTTTCTTCAGTGCAATTCTGTATTTCAAGGGCATATTAAGCAAGAACCATCATTAGCCAAAGTTTAGGCAATACATACGATCTAATTATTTATTGAGTCAAAATACAGATTAAATAACATGGATTAAGACATCTTTTCCAAGCCTTGTTTTCCCTCACCCACAAAATGGGTATAAACACAGATCTGTCTGTCTCATCACTTGGGGGAGATATACTTAGTATTTCTCATGTGATTTTACCTTTTGGACAGTGTCTATATCGCTATTTATATTATGATTTCTCAGCTGGTTATTCCTTATTATTTCAGTGTTGTCATACTGTGCCTGGATGCATGTCTGGTAGTCTCCCTTTTCAAGGGTATACAGATGATTAAAAGTTTATTTTCACAAAGGAGGTGGAGTGGTTCTCTGTGCTAAATACCAAAACAGTATTCAATTGGGAGAATTAAGCTTATGAAAGAGATGTTAAGGCAATGTCAAAGATCTTTTAGAACTTCTATGCAATAACAACATGGTTGGATTAACTTTACAACAAAAGGAAATTAGACTGGATTTCTACTGAGTCAGTTTTGTTATTCTAGCTAACAATATGATTAACATTGAATGAATAGTAAAGGCCTCATTCATGCTTCGCTTAGCCCAAATTAAAGTGACTGATTACCCAGCCTCTCTGTACTGGCAGAAATTCCTGTGTCTCCTAGGCTTGTTTATCCAGAAGGTCTCACTTCTAAGGGAGTTGACCCCAGGTAGAAAAAAACAGTAGCTGAAGCCTTTGAAGCTTTTGCACTTCATTGCATTTTCCTCTGGACCACCAGCTCCACCTTCATGTTTAAGAGGGTAAAAGCCTACAGCCCCAAAGATCCAGCTGGGCTCTCTTGTAGACATGCAGTTTGACGGTAACTTCAGGAACTGGTACTTTCTAGGAAGGTTAATATTTTCTTAAATTATTCCCATGCTCCACACTGCCAATGACCAGACCATCCTAGATAGAGGTTAGTGCTAGGCTTGGGGTTAACTGCTTACCCTCCTTGAGGACCATCCCTGACTCCCCAAGGTGCCATGAATTAGAGCTGCTGATGAATAACCCCCTTCTGCCAAGCACCTGAGGAACCTGAGAAGACCATATGGGCTGTAAAAATGACAGTGTGCACATCAAGAGCTGTTTGTGTTTGCAGTGAAAAAACAAGTCAGCACAGGCTGACATCAATGTCAGCATGATGAAGGCTGCAGAAAAAAATGTAAGCTGTAGATTTATCCTAAGAGGCAAGAAACCAGACAGGAGCAGGTAACTCCCATCTCTCCTGCTGCCACTGCCCCATCGCACCAGCAATACTGGAGCAATCCACTGCTAAAATGTAACCAACATGAAGAGCCTTGAGTTTGCCTTCTCCTCATCCTTACCTAAGTACAATACAGATGATAACTGGAGATAGTGAAAACAGCCCATGTGCACAAGAAGGCAATTGTCTCTCTGGGAGCTAACATACTCCTTACGTTGTCCTTTGAAACACCTTCCACATTCCACCAGAGGAGCCTGACTTTCACAAATGCACAGAAGGCACCTGCAAGACTGAGTGCCTTTTGTGGTTTCAAAACCTGCTGATGCTTGAATCCAACACCCACCCCCCACCAAAAAAGTCTTTAGCTGGATTTCTAGAAGTGGACTGAGTGGGGAACCTTTATCCTTATGCATTCACGGCTGACTCAAAGGGAAGCCACTAAGGATGTAATGGCAGTGCCAGGGTGCTCACTGCGATATTGGCACTGACCAGTGGGGATCTTATTGGCCACCCTTCAAGTTCTGTCTCTTTAATCACCAGAAAAAAGACCACACTCCCTTAAATGGCACTAATTCTCCTGCTGGACCGAGTGCAAGTTGGTGCAGTGCTGCATTAGCAGCAAAGCAGAAGTGGCTGACCTGAGCGTGACCTGGAGGGCACAAAATGGGAGCAAATGCATTGGGCCAGACTAGCTGCAGCTTACCTGGCTTCTGCTACTGGCAAGGTACTGGGAGGGCAGCACTGGAGGAAGACAGGGAAAATGTGGGAAGAGGAGGACTGAAGAAGGCTCTGATGGTTTGTGGGTGGGAGAGGAGGAAAGCAGGTTGCTCAGAGTGAACATCCAGAGGAAACTCTGATACACCTAGGGATGTCACGTAATATTGTCACATTACTTCCATTTTTAAAGGCACTCAAAGTAGTTTAATGCCCTACATAGTATAAGGAAGTTTATCCAAGCTAGAGAATAGAGAATGAATCCTACCACAGGGGAAGTGAAGTATCTCCTTTTTCAGTGTGGATTTACCCAAGAAGAATGCCTGAAGGAAACTAATTCAGGTACTAGTGATTAGGGGAATTACTTTGAATGCAGTTCTTAACACTATAAGCTAGGTTAATCTTAACTGCTATGTTCCTTCAGATAGACAAAATCCAAACCCAATCTCATACCAAAGCTCGACATTAGACCAGTTACTGCTGACTGTGAAAAATGTGCATGTCTTGAAGGCTTTTGATCTTTCAGAATGGGTGACAGAAGCTTCTCCTTGCAACACGCTCCATACTGAAATGATCTGGCTGTGGTGCCACGACTCAGAACACTGGCATGTGCTGCAGGCAATCTGACTCACAAAAAAAGCTTTATTCCTTCACGCTGGTCACTGATTTGAGCAGTGGAAACCACTGTTTCGGTCTGTTTTCACAAACCCATGTAAGGAGTTGTCACTACTGGTAGCTCCTGCATGACAGAGTCTGAGTATCCTGGAGGCCTTCCTGGCATCTGCAATGCACATGTCACTGGCAACCAGAACCAAATCAAATCCCCTCCGAGTCCTCTAAGACAAGCAAAACAAGAATGGGAAAGTATCCTAATAGTCTTCCTGGCAAAACTGTACAGTGGCTTATTTTTTATCACCATCATTTTGACTATGTCTGCAATAGTAAACAAAACACAGAAAGGAAAAGGTTTCTCCAAGAATATGCATGTAATGTTCGTAACAGAGTAATGCAAAGGACAAAGCTGTGATAAAGTTAAGGTGGTATCACCCCATTTTTCAGCCCTACACACTCTAAACCTTTCACATCTAGCAACATTTAGGTGTACTCCCAAAAGTAAAAATAAAGAAATTGTTACAGAAATGAGCACTCATACGTACATATATCTGTTTGACTCTTGACTGGAAAAAAAAGGTTTGTACATTGGATTGGAAAGCCCTATACTCCAGAATATGGTTCCAGAATAAAAACAATTAAAACTCCATTCCAATAGATTGTACTGGCATAGTTTGGCCTTAGATAAAAGCAAATACATGTTTAATTTTGAAGATTTGTCATTAGGACATATATATGTAGTAGTCTGAGAAAGAGACAAGAAAGGTGATCGGATTTTGTTACTTTTTCTGGTGTTGCTTTTTTCATGGTAGTTAATTCATCTACAAATTTAACTCTTTGTACAAAAGGTTTTGTAGGACTTACTGACTTCATGCTTTTGAAGACTATGCTGACACGTAAGGCAGATCATTGTTTTGATGATGGCAATGATGTTGAAAACCAGTAAGATAACTATTCCCCTTCCTGAAAAAATACACAGCTTTTATGAGCATTTCTAGAAACAAAATAACAATAGTAATATGGCATTCCGGCACCAAAAAGGTATGTATATGAGAAGAATGCAGAATTCTTTCAGAATAACACTAAAAGGATATTTAAAGCATGTTGGGATGTTGGAGCATGTCCAGAGAAGGGCAATGAGGCTGATGAAAGATCTGGAGCACATGTCCTATGAGGGGCCCCAGAAGGAGCTGGGGTTGTTTAGCCTGGAGAAGAGGAGGCTCAGGGGAGACCTTATCACTTTCTATGACCACCTGTAGCCTGGTGGCGGTTGGTCTCTTCTCCCAGGCAACCAGCAACAGGACAAGAGGACACAGTCTCAAGCTGCACCAGGGGAGGTTTAGATTGGGCGTTAGTAAGAAATTCTTCACAGAAAGGATGACTGGGCATTGGAATGGGCTACCCAGGGAGGTGGTGGAGTCACCATCCATGGAGGCATTTAAGAAAAGACTGGATGTGGCACTCAGTGCCATGGTCTGGTTGACAAGGTGGTGTTACAGCATAGGTTGGACTTGATGATCTCAGAGGTCTTTTCTAACCTCACTGATTCTGTGATTCTGTTCTCCTTGGGGAGAACAATGAAAGGACTCAAGTCCTGGCGAGATAGATACGATACCAGAATCCAGGGTAGGGTACATATGGGATTAATTACACAACAGGACAAATGTCTACAATCATTGATGTTGATAAAACACTGTATACACAAATACATCTGCACACTGCATCACATCACTACATCTTTTTCTAAATCTAGCAAGTTCCCCTGCTCTGCCACGCACGTACAGCTTTCCAGGCTGGCTATTACAAGGACAGAAGTCATCTATCCAAGGTAACTCTGCCAGGAAATCCCTCTGGATGGATGAAAAGCAGGAGCTCTCCAGGGCCTCCTGCCTGGAGCCCTTTGATCTGAGCCGCATGTCCCCGCTTGGCAGCAGGCAGGTACCGCACACGATGGCCCCGTGCCAGCCACACTGTGCGTCCGTGGCTCCTGGCAGAGAAAGCATGTTATTCCCAGGAAGGAAAACCTCCTCTGGATGCCAGGAGAGCAAAACAAAATGACTCCTGGCAGGATTCAGAACAGGGACTGTTCAAGCACAGCAGACCCAGGTATCAGTTTGCAGAGTCAGAGATTGAAAAACTGACAAAGCAAACACGACTGGGAGGAGGAGGAGGGACAGACAGATACAAAGAGATCTCCCCACTTGCAAGCCAAATATACTGTTTTCGGAAAAAACGTGATTAAGATTTAATTACTAGGTAAGAACAATCTTAGAATCCCCAAAGGAAAATTCTGAGTTGTTCACAGCAGGAATAAACCACCAAATTAATTTTTGTCAGCGCTTGCATAATCCAGGCTGAGGCAGAACTAACATTTGACTTAAAATTCCTTGTAGAGCAAATCTTTGCCTCACCCTGGAAGGGATTAAATATCCATGAACATGCTCAGCTGTGGTATCACAAACAAATAGGTTTTCTGGTAAAATAAACATATGGAATAGGTTTTATTGCACTTATTTCATAAACCAGACCAGGCAACAAACTCAGAAGGGTTGCAACTGAACCCAACCTTGTAGCTTCACTATAAGATGGACAGGTAGAGACATTGAATGCCAAGTGGGAACATCTGGCTGCCATGATCAGCAAACTCTTTTCCCCACAGCCTCAATTTCTTCTCCAGAAAGACACAAGGTACTGTGTTTTCCATATTTTTGTAGAGGACAGAAAAGCAGAATAAGGCAAGTTTGTCTGCTTGGCTAGCATCACATAACATTCAACCCCAAAAACTTTCAACACTCTTAAGAGACAGAGAGACTCTCTGTTGAGCTGCATGTGCATTCCAAACTCGGGCAACAGGGACACTGTTCCAGTGTTTCACCACCTTCATCATAAAGACCCTCTTCCTTAAATCTAATCTGAAGCTCCCCTCTTTAGCTTAAAACCATTGCACCTTGTCCTATCACTACAGGTCCTATGAAACAGTTTGTCCCCATCTTCCTTATAAGCCCTCTACGGGTTTTGCATAGCAGCAATAAGGTCTCCCCAGAGTTTGGAGCCTTCTTTTGTTCCAGCTGAACATCCCCAACTCTCTCAGCTTTTCCTCATAATAGAGGAGCTCCAGAGCTCTGATCATTTTCATAGCTGTCCTCTGGACCTCCTCTAACAGATCCATATCTTTTCTGTGCTGGGCACCCCGGAGCTGGATGCAGCTCTCCAGGTGGGGTCTCACCAGAGCAGAGCAGAGCAGAGGGGCAGAATCCCCTCCCTTGCCCTGCTGGCCACACTACTTTGCATGCAGCCCAGGACACGTTTGGCTTTCAGGGCTTCAAGCACACATTTTTGGCACGTATCCAGCCTCTCATCCCCCAGCCCTCCCCCCGCCAAGTCCTTCTCCACAAGGCTGCTCTCCATTCCTTCATCCATCAGCTTGTATTGGTACCAGGGTAATCATGACAGTCAAATAAACACAAGCAGCAAAGAATAGAGAAATTTTACAAGAAGCTGCACACAGACTTAAGCAGGAAAGAACCATGAAACTTGGGACACCTCATAGTACAAACCTATAAATATTTCACCAGCTGATTCCAGTGAAGCTGCACAGTTTTGGCTTGCATAAAAACAAAACTGGCTGCCACTGCTTTAGGCATGAAAAAAGGTTTGTGGATCCAAGCCCACGTCTGTTAGATCAGTTCATACAGCTGGAAAATACAGACAATACCTGCTCTAACCCCCAAGCCTCACCTTGCTCACATTGGCTGTGACCAAGACCGGTGCAGCTCCAAGAACCAGGCACATAGCCGTGCCAGGACTTGCAGGGGAGCCATGGGACCTGGGCAATCCTGATGGCCCTCAGTCCTGTGTCACAGACACCCCACTCCGGAGACCAAATAGCCCTGCCAGCCTGAGGGCCGCTCTGGACCAAAGCACCGTAGCTATTTCTGAGGAGCAGGCTCGGACGGTGCGTATTGGCATTGCCCTCCCCAGGCACACACCAGGCTGCTCAGCAGCAGCTTGTCTAGCTCAAGCCTGCCATCTGCACCCTGCGTGTGTAAATATGCCCTTTGCAGCTGTGCAACCCCTCTGGATGTTTCACTGACCTATATTCCCACGTGTACACCTCACAGAGCAGCACCAGCGCTCTGCAAGCGCCATGTCTTCCACACATGGCAGGAGTTTCCCGCCCTGCGCAGCCGTCACCTTGCACACCGCAAAAAGGACCACTGCCAGCACGTCCTCAAGCCTCAGACAAAAGCACAGCTCTTTGGCCAAGAATTTAGGTGTCACCTCAGCTCTGACACGCTCACCAAAGGGGTTCAAGAGACAGAGCAGCACAGCTCAGATCAGCAGATGTACAACAGTGTCTGAACAGCAGCAGGCCAGTATGTCAGGCACTGCAGGAGCTCACTAAGCAGGCCCATTAGCCAGAAAAATAGGGCACTCTGCCAATTAAATTATTAACCTCCAGGCGTGTTTGCATGCATCAAACATACTTGGCTTTTCCAGTTTTACTCCTTTTGCTACACTCAGTGACCCATACATGTCACAGCACTCTATGTGGCTATGAAAACATTTTTATAACATTTTGTAAGTGAAGAATACCAGAGACTAAGTCCTGCAGAATATCATATGGCAAGTCAAGGGAAGAGCCTGGAGAAATGCCTCCTGACTCTCGATACAGTGCTCCGTCCATCACATCACATTTCTGTGTAGGGACATTTGCTGTGTCTGCCACATGCTGATAAAGTCGTACAAGTACAAACAAAGGTACTAAGAATGAAAGCTTAAAGCACATGGGATTTTTACCTAAGTGGAAGGTCTCTTAGTTTTCTGTTCAACTTCTTACGTGGATGAAGTTATACGCACCTTAAAGTCTTTGTAGGCCATGCTTTAAAAACTGCAAAGATCTTGTATTTTGAAATCTGCAAAAATAAAAAAAAAAAAAAAAAAACACAAAAACAACCAACCAAACAAACAAAAAACATGAAGTGTTCAACTTGCATGGTACTATTTCCCTCTCCTTTCTGCTCTGAAGCAAATGCATGCTTCCAATCAATGGCACTCTGGGCTCTGTTGCATAGGGTAAATTGCCCTGAAGTCCTATCAAAATGCAAAGCAGCAACACAGGCACAAGAGGCATTATTAGATCCTCTAAATACATTTACGGTCACAAATTTTTGACTGTAGTTACAGCTGGAAGAGTGACATTCTTTCATTCCTCAGGTCAAACTAATTCATATTTTAAGCATGTCAAAACTTCTAAAAATCACTTAATCATTTAAATCACAGCCATGGGTGTTTTTTTCCTGAGTTTGAACAGAGGAAGTACAGACATAAGCATGCTGGGGGAAGCTCTGCAGCACAGGAAACTCCTAAGTACAGCTCTCACTGGTTTTCAATGGGAATTATGCCCTTCAGTCCTGCGAATGCTTTTGAACACTTACTCCACAATGCACATCTTTCTTCGCAAGCTCCGAGCCAAGCAACACTGCCCTTTGGCAATGGGGAATGTCTGACTGCTCTCCTGCTGTAATGCAAATAGAGGAGTGAAAGAGAGAGACAAAACTGACCTTACTTCAAATCACAGAGCAGGGTTGTCTGTATTAATCAGTCCAAAATAAGAGTATCAAAGAGAGGTTTCCATAAGTTGATATATCTGACAGGGCATTTTGAGAGGCTCAGGGAAGAAGAAACTACTTTTATATAGTCAGAACAAAAGCAGCAGACAAAACCAGGTGTTAAAAAGCCTCTAATAGTGCAGTTTCCCTTAGTATAGTCTGTTTCGATCATCATATTTTAATTTCACACAGCTGCTAGGTGAACGTCATCTTAGCCGTATGCTCTAGCACCATCTAGCTTGTGCCTAAGGTACTTTCTCCTCAAATGGGGAAATGGTTAATTGTATCATTTCCTTCAAGTATGACTGACTGTGCTTCGGTTATTTTAATTATTTTGACATTATAATCCAAATGAAAGCAAAGGTAGTGAGTACAAATCAGCCTCACATGTTAAAGAGGCCCCTTTGTGGAGCAATTCCTTTATCTGTGTCCTTTTCCATCTGTCAGTTTCTCTGTTCCCTCTTTTGTGTGCTTGAATCCTGCCAAAGATATACATGTGTGTTAAATATTTCTAAAGTTTACACTTCAAATTTTGTTTTCTTAAACAAGGCTCCTTAGAGGAACTCATTAAGAAAAACAACAAAGAATGCGTCAAAATAACACAACGCCAATTCTTATCACAAAGGAAAAAGCACCAACAACATGGAAAACAGAGAAGAGTTGCTGTTCATCACAGGCAAGGCTAATGGTCAGTATTGGGAATGGCTTTGCTCACAGAAGATTGAGGTGGCTCCCAGAGGCCCTTGTGCCCCACAGAAGCCACCCTGATGCACTCTCTGGCTGAGAGCTCAGAGGCAGGCAATTTGAGTGAGAAGAAAACCTACCATGAACAACTTAGTTGTGTGGAAACTGATGCGTAACCTGAATCACCCAGAAAATTATACATGATTCCATCCAATACTTTAGCTGACATTAATTCTCCTGCCCAGATTCCCTAAAGTGAAATTCATACTTACAGAAACTGTGATAAGGGCCACCATTACCCTGAAGCAGATGTCAGAAGACTTCTCCTGAGGAGTCAAGAGGGCTGTTCTTCTTTCCCTAATCCTTGATAGAACTGTCAGGACAGCTCTTACAAGTTGTGAAGGCTCTCTAGTTACACTGCTGCAGGGCTCATCAGCAATATTTCTGCAGACCTCACTAGTATTTCTGGGGTGGGTTTCTAGCTGTCTTGCCCACTTCTCCTCGGAAAGACCATGTAGCTGAACTCATTCTTATGGCATGGCTTTACTATGCAGCAGAGTGTAACAGAGGATGAGGCTTGCAGACAACTTTTGTGCACAACAAATTGTGCGCAATGCCACTGGGGGAGGTCACATTGAACTAGTGCTCATGTTGTCTCCCTCCTGAGGGAGGGCAGACAGGTTGTAATCCAGGTGCCAAACAGGCATCTGCTCTGACAGCCCCAGGGAGCAGCCTCAGCTCCTCCGCTGCAAAAGACTTTGGCAAAAAGCAGCAGGGACGGGCATTGATTTGGGTATCGTTCCCATTTTTGCTGGGCCAAAGCTTTAGGGAGGAGCTCAGCTGGTTTGTTTCCCTGTCAGCAGCTTCATGACTAAATTAGCTAGTGGGTTACAAAGTGGTGATGCCAAAAGCACAGCAATACAGGGAACCTGGTCACAATCAGGTGTATCTAGAGACCAAGCAAACCCTATCCTTCTGTCAAAGCTGCAGTACAGCTTCATGTGTTAATATGAAAAGCCCTGAAGGCTGTCAGTCAGGAGTTTTCAACTTAATTTTGCATACACGGTAAGTCTCCACGACTTGAGCCTTTCTAATACAAGGCGATGAAAAACACAGGAACCAGGCTCAGCAGGGACATTGCCCTTCAGAGGGGTTTTGAAATCCCCAGCTCAGCACTACGCCAGGGCACACCATTTTCAAAAACCGCATTTTCCTGCCTGCAGGTTACAATATGCTCACGGAGGCAGAAAGCTCATTACCAGCCCTAATCTAAAGGCCGTCCTCCCTGGCTCGGTGTCCGCACGACACGCCCGTGCCACCGTTTTCCCGCACGGGGGCCGGGTCCCTGGGAGCGCTCCCACCCTGGGAGCTCCCGGGGCGGGCGGTCAGAGCGCGGGCACAGCGACAGACCGCGCGTCTCTCTGCGGCGTTTGGCAGCACGGAGTGATTTCACAGAGGATGCTCCATCTGTCACCGTGTTCTGCAGCAGAGCTTGACCTCGCTAGCACTAAGGAAGCCCCAGCAGATTAACATTTAATGGTGCTTTCGGTTTCAGCGGTCGTGGTTTTTCATCTCTCAGAGGGCAGACATGGAAGAGAAAGAAAATCATATACTATGTACAGCATATGGGTCTTCTTTCAGCCATCTGCTTTAATATGCTTGACTTTGACAGAGTCAGATTTTTTAAATTCTTTCTACATTGAAAAAAAATTCTACATATATCTTATTCCAGAAACAGAACATTGTTGCTTCTTGTAGACACAGACCATTTTTGTTTTAGTTGGTGTAACCACCATACCTAATTCAGTTTAAATAAGTAAACACAGGGGACACGGTTCTTGGTAGCTGTCTGAACAGAAGCAAGGAAACTCAACTCAAACCTTCCCAAGACAGATGGATTAACTGACATCCTTCATGTCACTCTTTGTTGTCTAGAAAAACACATATGACCACACAACTTAATGCAAAAATAAAGCTTTAAGGGACAGTAAAAGTGAACCAGAAACACAGAGTTTCCATTCTATTTGTTAAGCACTTCTATTCATTTTTTTTGTATTTTCTGCTAATGAAGCTTCCAGCTTGCGCTCTGTGTCCAGGAGCACGTGCAGATAAAGCACCTGGATGTCTGCTATATGTTTCATCACTGCTATCTAGAGCACCAGCTGCAGTCAGTAACATCATCACAAACACAGAAGACGCTGAAGAAACAAAACTGTGGTATGAAAGTTCACGAAATATATATTTGGTGGCATGGCTAAGCATTTGATGACTTAGGTTAGTATTTGTAGGAAACAGTGACCTGAAAGAGGGATTTACATGACAAAGTATAGGGACAAAAGTGATGGCCAAAAGGAAGGAGAAACACAAAAGCTAGCAGAGACATCCCAAGCCCACTGAATATTTCCAAAGGATAAGAGTGAGAATTTTAATTTTGGGATGATATTTACCAAGAGACAAGGCAATAGTCAGATCCTTGAAGCAGGTAGATCACCAAGGAAAGTGATAAAACTACTGACAAGAGGATAATTTGTGCTGCTTCAGCCATGATGCTGTAGGGGGGAAGCTAGATGGGAACACAGGAGGCTACAGGGGGAGAGCAGGAACTGAATACCACTACCAGTCAATTCAGCAGCCAGAACCCAGGTGTTATGTGCACTTTAGTAAAGAGAATACCTGAGATGGCAAAAGTGCAATGAAAGTAAGAGTTGTGCAGGGAAGAAAAAAACAAGGCAATTAACCTGCCCCACCTAGTAGCCTTTATAGTTTGTTTCTTTAAGTAGTGCCCATGAGCCTTCAGCAGCCAGCCAAGCAGTGCTCACCAGCACTCTACCAGCAATGAGGTTACCTCAGCAAGTTGCTAGCGCAAGTTTCTTTTCCTGAAGAAATCAGAGCTTCAAAAACTATTATCAATGCCTAAAAAAACCGACAAAAGTAAATTGGAAAGACAGGAAGTCACTTTTTTTGCAGCCAAGACCCTCCAAAGGAAGAAAAAGAAATTGCTTTTTAAAGTTTAAAATTGCAAAATCATAAGGTTGCAGCAGACTCCAAAGCATCCTAGAAACCGAGAATCACAAGTTTGGAGACAGGGTGCCCAATAAAGGCTTACAACTCCCACAGTAAGAGAACAACTCCATTCACAGATAGAGCTCATGCTCGACTGCTCAAGGCACAGCAGATCTGGCTCAGAGGAAACTTCATTCTTCTTGGTGTCGTGGAAGGCCATGGGTTTAATGCTGCGGGTATTTCATGTCTTCATGGCCCATCTCTGTCCTGATCTGCTTTAGGACTGATGCCCCTGCACTGGTGGGAGACATGCTGACCCAAGGCATATCATTCCTCAGAGTGAAAGAGAACCTTCTAGTAAAATTTGAGGCCTTGACTCTTCAACCTGCACATCCCACATCCCCTTGCTAAAGCTCAAAGTAGATAGTAATGGTATGAAATTCAAAAGGCAGTTCACTTTGATTAGTAAAAATGGGTGTTTGCAGTTAAATGCAGCTATGGAAACAAAAGAGTAAAGCCTAAGACCAAACCAAACTCTCTGCAGCAAAACTCTGAGGTATTAGCAGGCATTATTTATGAGAATCACCATATTGTGTTCTCTCTGCCCCAAATGTACACACTGACACAGTCCCCAACAACAACACAGAGCAGGGAAGGGAAGAGTGCAGCAAAGACCTGTAAGCAGATCTGTCTCCCTATGTAACATTTTCACTGAGTACCATCCTTAAGTGTAGGATCTTGGCCCGTGCATAGGTGGCAAAACTACAGGATAGAAACACTACAACCACCACTAGATGCAAAGATGTCCATACACATCAGCAAGAATATTCACAGTCTCTAATTAACACTGTGAGAAGTCAGAAAATACAGATCATGCTTAGTTACTGCCTCATTTTGTTAACAAGAGATAATTGAAAAAATACATGCTAAAGTGATTGCCTAATCATCACATCAAAATTATTAAAAAATCAATTCACCGTGATCAAATAGTTATCTACAAAAAAAGCAACAACACACAGGGCACATTACTTGTTTGGGGCCTATCTCACCTAGGCTGAACAAACGGCCCTTGTGCAAGGAATTTTACAGAGGAAGGAAGATCAAGACTGTGTCCCAGCAGCCTTTGGGCTGGTTTTGGGAATCAGAGGATCCTTCCTGCTGCTCCATCACTTTCAGTTTGAGAATTATTCTTGTCCCTTTGCTGTGCATCCTGAGGAATCTCTGATGTTGTCCCTTGCACCAATACCCCGACCCCAACCATTCTCCCTCTACCATCAAGGTAAAGAGTCCACAGGAGGAGTTTGCATGACTCTGTGCCTCCAAAATGCAGGATTAGGCCTATTGAAAACAGAAGTCCCCTGTCGCCTTCACCCCCTAATGATATTCTCTTAATCTAGGTTTTCAGTGAGGAAAGGTGTCAGTCAAATTCATAATGAATTATTCGTAAGTAATTTAACCCAAAGAGCTTTGTTCCAAACTCATGTCAAACTCTGCAGATATAACAAAGCATTCAGGACAACTTATTTTAGGAATCAGCAATATGCTTTAGGCAGAAATCTCAACTTGTAAATACTGCATTCTGGCCCAGCAGATTTCCTTCCTGATAGACCATGAGCACTTCATAATTCTAGGGCAAAACCATGAAGATTAATAAAAAGCAGAAAAAGGATTTTAATCAACACAGCCAGCTGGTCTGTGGTTTGGATTATGTTGTGGAAGGCAAAGTGTAACATTAAGATTGAATGAAAAATGCAAAGCGCTGATTACCCTGCAGACTACCCACCAGCTAAATTAATATCAAACTCAAATTTGCAAATCCTGTGCTTATATTACTGCATGTAGGCATTTGTGATACTTTTAACATCAACTAGAAATTTTAAAATCTGCCTTTAAAATAATGAGTGTTGTTTCAAATCCTGTTCATAGAAGTCACTTTCCACCCGTTACTAAGAAGATGACCTATTTTAGATCTCATCCTTTAAAAGTATTGTGATGAGTTCCTTTTCTGGAGGGAGTAAAGGAGGAGACAGGATGTCTGGAAAAGCAACTGGTGAGGGATGAGGAGAGGGAGACTGCTTAAAGGCCAAGAGCAGAAAGATGAAGGCTTATCCAATACAGGGGCATGCAGCCAAAGGATGGAACTGTGGTCTGCAGAGGAACAGCTTTGGGTGCCTGGGAGAAGGTGTCTCCTCCAGGACACAGACCTAAAGAGGCTCCAGAGGCTGCAGCCTTACCACTGCTCCTGATCAGCAGATGTAGGCTGCTGCCAGCTGCTGTGGGGTGAAGGGAGAAGGGGGAAATGAGCTGGCTGGACCCTGGCCAAGGAGCAACAAAAGGCTTGTGTGCCATCCCCTTATCGTCCTGCCCCGTCGGCCACCCAGCCCACAGAGCACCATAGCAACCAGAGTTAAAATTGGGTCAGGACTGCCAGCGCAAAACCTGTTATTTTGAATATAGGGTTTGCACTGAAAATGTTCATTCATGTGCTGTTTCGACAGAAAACATGCTGTTTGGTGAAGCTGAAGAGGGGAGAGGAAACCATGCTTATGAGGAAGTCAGTGCCCAAAGTGCTGTGAGTGCATGAATTTGACTTTTTTTACTCTCACTGTACCTGGACAAGACACACGAGGACTAACTAAAGTTCCATTACACGTCTTGAATCTCACTGAGGTTCCAGGCAATGCCCACAGTGCCCTGGGCACATCAGCCAGGCTGCTCCTGACCACCTGCCAGCACGGCCCAAAGATAAGCAGGAGGAAAAGCAAGTCACTGGACAAATATATGTAATCTAGGGTTGGGACATACTTATGCCTTGGCCTTTCCTTAGAAAGCACAGTTCTTTCAGCTAAATGCATGATCCATAACAAGCAAATGCCACTCCAGGTATTTTGTGATGGTTTGCATAGTTTGATTAAAATTACTCTGTCCATATTTGAAGAATTTAACAAATACTATGCATGCATAAAAGCAGGCCGGGGGGGTGGAAACGTAACAGTGAAAACAGTTTCTTTCAATTACTTGATTCCCACTGTACAGAAAAAAAAATCATTCATACTTTTTCTGGAGAAATATTTATTTGTAGCTTAACAAGGATTTTGAGTTAGCATGCCAGGATCAAAGCATTCAAGCTGAAAAGCTAAATCTAGACCCAGTACATTCCTCACTGGGCCTGATTTTTCAAAAGTGCTGAGCACATCGTTTTACTAAAACAGGACCTATTTGATTAGTCCCAAACATATATAATTCTGACACATGTGAGCATCTCAGTGTGCCTAATTAATTTACCCTTACAACACTGACCCACTTCCAAATCCTCTTCCCCCTCAGGAAGAAAAAAACACAATTAGCAAAGTTTTATTAGTGAGCAATGGAGGCATGAAGGCTTCATCAGTGGTCCCAGGGCTGCAGAGGAGCAAGACTGCATCCCAGCCTCCTTGTGTCACAGATGTCATCCAAAGCTCTGGAGCTACAAACTAAAACTTCCCAAACATCCTGTTTCAAAAAGAACCATCTCCCTTAAGAAACCTGAGAGACATTACTCAAGACTGTTTTGTCTGGAATGAACTAAACCTTGGCTTTTAAACGAACGTAACATTCACAAGCTGATATGATCAGCCTCACTGTTCTGCTTACTAATAATTTTAAGGTGTTGACCAATTATGTTTCTTCAAGATTCAAGAAAATCTGAAGCCAAGAAGTTAAAAAAACCTCAAAACTTGTGCCCACAGAAAGAAACAGATAGGAATAATTTAATATTTCCAAAGGGAAGTAGGAAATCCCAGCAGCCATTTATTACCCATCAGTATGAGAAAAGCTCAAATCAGAGCCAGTCCTGCCTTTTGCCTTGTCCAACATGTAGGGGACACGAGAGGAAGCAAACATCTTGTGGAGGAGCAACCCATAAAAGCCAGCAGAGCAGCTGGGATTTTTGCAGTGGCAGACTGTCAGCGACACCGGACACAAATCTGAAGGAAGTTGTTTCTCTGTAGCACAGTTTATCATTAAAGAATTATTAAGATTCTATTAAGACATTAATAGAGTTATTCCAAGATGAAGGTAAGATCAGTAAATGATTCCTTATTGTGAATTTCCATCAGTTGTGTTCAATGCTTCCAAGTGTACTGTAATGTCACATATAAACACCATGTCTTCATATAGAACAACACACCATATGAAAATCTTACAGCACTGCAATTCAAAAATTATGGTAAGTTTTCTGTGTATTTTGAAAGCAGTTTCTAAACCTAAAACTAACTGGCTTATTTTAAACACTTATTTTTAACTGTAGCACTCTTACCAATATAAAGAGTAAACCTGATATAAACCAGGTTCACATTTTGCAGATGGATTGGCTCAGGTTCTATGCAACAGGTTTGTCATTTAAGAAGTCAGTGACTCCTGAGTGAGGAACTTCTTGTACTGTGAGCAGAATTTAACCAACAGCAAATATTAATGAAAGTATTTTTCTGATTTCATAAAGCAAGCTAAAATCCTAGAAAAATGTAGATAATCAGGACTTAAGCAAAAGCTCACCTCCAGGTCTCCTGTCAGACCTGTGCTGTGCAGGACTCCAAACTCAGCCTCTTCACTACCTACCAGGCATCTTCTTAACTAAAGAGTCACTTGAACTGAGCTCTAGAGAGAGAACAAGATACCTCTTTGCTCACAGCTGTCTACAGCTGTGCTAAAGACTATCAGCAATTCCAGGAGCAGACTCATACCTCAGAACCGCTCATTCTGCTCCTTCGCCTTGTCCTTGGTTTCTGTGGAGTGGCCATGCAGCATTTTCAGCGTTTACAGCCTCTTAACTTAGTGCACTGGGCTTTGAAGTGATCTCAGGTTCCTTCTTCAAGCGCTGCTGCCACTGCTAGATCAAACTCCATGAAAGCACAGCGAAGTAATTTGTGTTACAGTCAAGTAAAAATATGAATTGCCACACCATGTTCTTGGTATGCACAGCATGGTTTGAAACCCAGATCAGATGGTACAAGATCACCCCATTCTAGCCCTGCACTTGTCTCCTGCAACTTACAGCTGTAACTTTCACACAGACTGGCAGTGTGCTTTGCCTCAGCTCCCTCTTAAGTTAGGCTCGTATTCCAGTGATGGATGTCTGAAGGTCTCTTACAACCACATTGTGGTAAAAATAGATAAGGGAAAGAGAATTTCCTGTTCCAAGTAGAATGTATGTAAACCAATAATAATTCATTATTCAGTATTCACAAAAATTGTTTCAACTTAGAATGATCACTATTAAAAACTGTTGTAACTTTTTTACTGAGGACACAGAAATGCCAAAAAAAACCCCCCAAAAACCCAAAAAACCTCAAACACGAAACAAAACAAAACAAAAACCACACCAAAAAACCCCACCAAACAATGGACATGCTTAAAAGTCTTCAAACCTTTTCATTTGGAAAGGTCAATCTATACTTCCTTTGGCTGTACAGGATGGAAAATGCTGCTGGCCATGTTTTCCCTGTGGTATTCTTCTGTGGTAGTTCTACTTCAATGCCATACAAGGGAGAAGGACAGCAGGAGACCAAGAATGTCACCAGTACAGTGCTGTCAAGATCAGTTCCACTTCCTCAAACATAGTAAAGTCTTGGCAGTTAGGGGAGTGAGAATCATTCCTAGAGCTTCTATATTTCCAGTCCAAAATGGATCAAAATCTGGTCCTGTAGGTCAGTCGCTCACTGGGTATCTGGTGGGGCTGTGTTTAACCCCAGTAAGCAGCTAAACAGCACCCAGCCACAGTCCTTTTTACACCAAGTATTTAATTTGTGCTAGGTCTTCCCTAGATTTTGCCAAGATTTATATTTGTTATCTCAGACATGTTAGAACATAGCCTTCATACAGCCACGCGTCACCTCAAATCTGAATGAAATCTTCAACAATATCTTGCTAAAAACATAAGACAGGAGCAAAGAACTAGTTGAAAATTCTTAAATTGGCAAACTGATGTGTAATTAAATCACCACAAGTTTTTTAAGAGAGAAAATAGTTGCTATCCCAGATGCACCTCACCTTAGACTCTAATTACAGAAAGCCTTTTGATGACAGGAAACACTTAGAGCTTATATTCTCCTGCTGCAGTGCTCTGTGACACTGGGAAGACTATTACAGTCCAGAATAGTGTGATGAAAACCAGGTGGGCCTAAAAAGGTAGAATTTTTGTTCAAAATGCCCATGCATTATCATCTGTGACCAGTTGACTCTTCCCTCAAGTATGGACCACAAAAAACTAAAGGCACAAACTTCTGATTGTTTTGTATCCAGAGTTCCAAGACCAGCTAGCCTCTGGAATATTATAGAACAGTGGTTTACACTACAAATACTTCCCAGGAAAAAAAACCTCACACCACAAAAAAGCCTTTAAACACATAAGGTCAAACTAGTGAGTCATTTAAGGAAAAAAAAGCCAGACATTGCAATTGACCCCACCTAAGGGTATGCATCTGAAAAAAAAATCAGTGAGAAGGACATCCTTAAAGGAAATCCCAAAATAGTGACAAAAGAGATGCCAAATCAAGGCACAGAAACAAATTTAACTCTCCCATCACATTGTCAGGCAATAAATATACAATTAAGGTACACTGGTGTTTGCAGACTGTGGCAAGGTCTTTTTAGACATTCATTTTTCTTCCTAATGTTTCCCTTTCACTGCTAAATAATTTCATTCAGAGAACAGTTGTTCAAATGTAACTTTCCCATCATAAATCTTTAAAAGCCTGCAGTCTCTCTATTATATTTACTTTCTCTTCTCTACACAAAAAGAAGGATTGATCTAAACATACCCTATAACACTATTTATACTTTACTTGATTATATCTGATTTCCTTCTGAGCAACTAATGTAAAATTTCATTCGAATAGCTTTTCCTTAAAAATGTATTTCCTAAATATAAACAGAAAGAATTTTCCCGTGCAGGTGTGTATCCATATGCAACTTACAAAGCCACGCAGGCAAGATATTCTTTTTCTCAATATTTCTATTCTTTCATCACGCTAACATAAATCACAAACAGCAAGAAAAAATATAACCTGAATTTAGGAGTAAATAGTTCATTCCTGCTGTACAGTTTCAGAGGAAAAAGAAAAGGTAGCTAAAACATAACTCATTGAAACAGCAGTAGCATTGTTAAATCACACAGCTGTGGCAGTAATGATGGGACTGCTTTCTGAAATGGAAACACACAGACAACTGAATTGATCTGTTGTTCCCTTACTTACACTTATTTTAGAGGGCATTTGCACAGTGCCACATTTCTCTTTTAGGTTTTTGGTTGGGTTTGGTTCTGTTAGCAAAAAAATAAATAGACTTATATCCAAAAAAGGGCAGCAGATACTAAAAGAAGGCCTATGCCTGTAGGACAGAAGCAGGTCTCCTTATCGCAAATAGTACTTAACACCCTCCCATTTTCTGAAAACTGAAGTGTATCCCAGCTCAGCAGTGCTCCTACCCATTTGCTCTTGTCTGCTTAACGTACAATATCATATAACTTCACTATGCTCCATATGATCATTTTATTTACACGTCTGGAGCAGGATGCTCTGTCTGGGATGCAGTAAAACCTTGAGCAATGGAAATCTTGCAAAACTGTCAGTGGTGAACTGAGAGGAGGTGTCACGCTGCTTTTGATGTTGAATTATGCAAAAACAAATCTGACTCATCAACCCCGAAGTTAAACATCCTGATAGTGAGGTGAAGGCGTGGCAGATACAGTAAAGTATCCTTATCTAAAGATGCTGAGCTGACACAGCTGACCTGGAGACATATGACTGACAGTGAATCACTTTATACTATAAAAGTGCCACTTATGTATATACTATATAAGTGCCACTTTCAAATGGCAGGGATTTCTAGCATACTCCTTCTTGGAGCTTGTGTGGAGATTCCTCCCTTGGGTGGAGATGCCTCTTAAGGTGAGCTAAAGACGTTTGCCCACAATCATCTGTATGGGTGAGTAACACGGATCTTTACTCAATAATTGGAGGGTTTTTTGATAGCTTTAATATCACTGCTTTGATACAGTACATTATCCTATACTACAACAGTAGTGTTAGCTTCTATACCATGTAGTAATTCTATTAAGATCTTTTTGTCGAATCATTTATCACAATAAATCGTTCATTTTTATGTATCTGGCTTGCCATCCTTAATCCTGCATGACAAAATCGTACAAATGTTCAATCACATGCATACAATTCCTTAAACTGTTGACCAAGTCTGGGACTAAGATTGGATCCAACCTCACCTAGACTCCTCTCTGAGAAGGTGTTCGTTGTTTTGGTTTTTCACTGCATGCCTTGTTCGCGTTAGCAGTGAAAAACTTTCTCATAAGTTGTAAGATAAACAATGCCCATGTTTTTGTAACGAATCTTTTTTAGGCTGTACTGTTAGAATTGTTTTGCATTCTTTCTCCGGAGGCGGAGGAAGGTAATAGACTGAATTTGTATCTTATCAATTTGGAGAGGCTTAACCTCTTTATCCAATTGTTGATTGTCTGCACATATGTATATAAGTGTGAGAATAAACGAGGTGCCAGGCTTTTTGCCCGTTGGCCCGAGACCTTGGTGTGTGTATGAAACCTGCGTCTATGCCTGATTACTAGTGTCGATCCGCGACAGGTGTTTAGAAAGCCAGAGGCCATTCTGAACCTTGTGACTCAGTGAGAGGGATTCTCTAACAAACTTAGAAGCTCCCACTCCACCCACAACAATATCATATACTCCATTACCTCATGTCTTTTTAGAAACAATTTCTGGAAATGCAGAGCTGTGGTTGTTGTCAAACACTTTATTTTTCTACTTTTTTTTTTAATCTAAAAGTGAAAAAGAACAAGAAAGTCCCATACAACTCAGCAAGAGGTTTAAAAGGTATGCAGGGTCATTTGCAAGTCTCTTTTTCATATCAAATGTTCCCTCATCTTTTCCCCAAAGAACAGAACATTTGGCAACATTTTAGTTACACTGACGATAGAAGTAGAAGTAGTAATCAGTAAAAAACATTCCAGCAAAATAAGGGTCTGTCAAGCAGCTAGCAAAACCCTGCAAAAGAAAAATAAAGGAGATTCATAGAGATTTCAGTTCAAATGCTGTTTGTCTTTTGCTATGTCATCATTTGAAAAGGCTTACCGGCACAGCTACGCGGAAAGAGTACGCGCTGTCATACAGCTTAGCTACAGGGAGAGCCCAAACATGCTGGCGTCCCTAGGAGATAAATGAGAGACATCAGGTAACCTTACTTCATGGGAAACTGGATAGGAGGATAAGCTCTGGAAATATTTAATTGACAAATGCAGTGCAAAGTAATTATGATACCAAGCCTTGATAGCTGTAGTCAAAGTATTTAAAGACCAAGTACTGACTTAAAACCCTGCAAATGTGGGTTTACTCTGATCAGCTCCACATGGGATCTGCAGGCATCTGACTCCCAGTGACACTCAGCTGGCTCTGAATAACTGGATTCTCTCACTCATTTTCTAAGCAAATCACACAATAAATAGGGATTGTTCCTGATGTGCCAAGTGGCCTGAGAGCTTTAAGTTGTAATACTAGCAAATAGTAGTTCTGCTGATTTTGGGACAGCAACTTTAGCAGTGCTCAGAAGACAGAAAAGTTCCTCTATACATTCTAAAGATATAGGTGTCTTCACTCAGTATTTCAAAAACAGATACCTGCAATGTTTCATGCTATATTTTATTACAGTGTTCTGCCATGTACAAGTGAAATAGCATATTTTGTACCTGAAATGTTTATGCTACAATGAATAAAAAAAATTTCAATCCTCCCCTCTCTTTTACCCAATGATCCATGGTAACTTCTATTTCTAGTGTCTCAACTCCTTCATCTTTCTCTCCTCACCTCACTTTCTGACACATCCTCTCTGCTGGAGATGATTTGTTCCCATGACAAAATTTATGTGGTACTGCTAAGTCCAAATGATTGCTGTTCTGCCTTTTGGTAGGGAATAAGCCTTCCAATCCCTAGAAAAATCCTCTTGAAAGAAACTTCTTCAACTAGGCAGCATTTCTATACTGAGTCACATCAAATCTGAATGCTCACTGCTGCTGGAGGCTAGTTAGCTTTACTCTTTTGATGTGGATTTCAGGTTGACACAGGAAATCTCTTTGCCCAGTTTTGCCAGTTAGCTTCAAGGACATTTCTGCATTGTGAAACTCTCTATGTCTGACTTAATTTCAATTCTATTGAAATTACAGCAGACAGGTCAAAACTTGGAAAATCTGGGCTTTCAGATGACTTTGCCACAGTTACAGAGAAGCCTGCAACTTTTTGCAAAGACATTTGAAAAGCTGAGCAAAAAGTCAGCTTAAGGCTGGAGGTATTTGACTAAGCACAGAAAAAAAATTAAAATCAATTAAAAACAGGTTATGTATGGGAGCAGAGGTCAGAATTCTAAAGAAGATTCTGAAATTACTTCCAAATTCAGGGATGTTTGTTTTACAATGTGTTCAGAAATGCTATTATCATTGCTTCTGCTTTTCCTTCCATTTTAGCCAGAATCAACATTTCCAAACAAACATCAACAAATGGAGGCCTTTAAGGAGTCTTGTACGTCCAGGGAACTTGATGAGAGTTTAAAGCCTTCATCAATTTACTGGAGATGCTTAAAGATTTACAGGACCTGGTCACTAAATATTTTTTTACTGGGAGAAGCTAACATGTTTTAACAGCTTTTATCCCTATTGAGGCAATCCAGAGAATGATACGTAAACAACTTTCGCTTTTAAAATGAAGAATTTTCCCTAGAGGGATTTATTGGTAAACTCCTGTTCACGCAAAAATAAAGGGGAATACTACCATTGTTACCAGCAAATTCAAGACTTTAAAACTGGAATTCATTACCCAGAAGATAGTAATGGAAACTGTAAAGTAGATGAGAGTTTGGAGGACTCTGTCTCCTAAAGCTCTGAGTGATAAATTATTCCCATTTTTAAAGAATCTCTGGAGTTATAATGAGTTATAGTGGTGACTTAGGCTGCAGCAGAATCAAAACTGTGCTTGCAGAGAATCACTGGATAGACTTTTATAAAAGTCAGCAGAAAAC
Organism: Oreocharis arfaki; assembly: GCA_013398015.1. Taxonomy (NCBI): domain Eukaryota; kingdom Metazoa; phylum Chordata; class Aves; order Passeriformes; family Paramythiidae; genus Oreocharis; species Oreocharis arfaki. The sequence continues at coordinate 392,999 of VZRR01011537.1, forward strand.
TGACTCCAAAAAAATGACCGCATCTCATTATGGTCATGCCAAAGCCAGCCATGACTGACAGACTCAAAGTACCACTGGATTTTTAGCACTTTAACAAAGGTCACAATTTTGCAGCCATTAGTTTTATTAAAATGGTCCCCACAAGCCAGAGTACTGCTGCAAAAATCTTACCTGTGTGGTTTCTTGGAAATCCTTCCTACTGATTTGGCTTGAAGAATAATGGGAGCAATAATTTCCAAATGTGACTTTGCAGAGAAATATAATTAATGGTTCTGTGGTGCTTCAAGAAACAGAGAAAAATAAGGATAAATTACTTTATTAAAACCGAAATCAGTTGCCCCCAAACCACAAACCAATATTCAAAATAAATTCATACTCAGTGAAACTCTGAGTATGATGTATTAGTCCCTACATGGGAGGGCTGTACTATCGGATTATAATGGCATAGATTTAAAAGATAAATTTTCAGTGGCTGTAGAAAACAAGCAGACACTTCAGGAGTACTGTTATATTTCATCTTATGTGAAAATGGCAGACGTTTACAGGGATAACATTGAAGATCAAAAGACTGGATGAGTCCTTCTTGCAGAGACAGAAGCCATAGTGTCAGCAAGCACATTGTTTGGCAGCTGTTCTGGCAATCGCTGGCCTTTCTTAGAATGTAACTCCAAAAGAAAGGACTTGTTCCCTCTGGGAGAACATGGAGCTGGGCTTTTGAGGAGAAAATACCTGCTGAGAGGAATAAGTCTGCTGCTTTTCCCTGCTATAAGTCACAATTTTATGCAATACCGGAAGTTCCTGCACAAGAATCTCTCTTTTACAGGGCTTGGCACAACAGGCTTTGAGTTGAGAATGGTACTGGGCCTATGCTACAGCAAGGAATCTACCCAAAGGTCTACATTAAGAATTTAACTGTGCATAGATTTTTCCCACTCCTCTGAATAGGACAAATTTGTGTAACAAAAGACATCAGGCTAAAATTTCCATCAAATAATGAACTACTGTAGTCTTTTGTATGTATTCCTTTTAATTGTACTTACTTTATTTCCAGTGAGATTTCTACATCCATGGGTGTGTATTTGTTAATAGGAATAACATAGCTGTAATTTCCAGAGCTGAAAAAGGTTGCATTAATACACACAGGATTTTGAGATAGACAGTATCTTTGCTAAAACATGGAAATTGCATTTAAATTTAAACGGAAAGAAATATTAAAAGGTATCAAAGGCTCCTGCATGCTAGAGCAAACAACTGTGAGCAGCAGCCAGCCTGGCAGCCAGGCCACATTAATGGTGTTTTATTCCACCACTGCATAATAAAATAATTCACCTACCTGCATCGCAGATTTTTACTACAATAGCGATCGTCAATACTTTGCTGAGTTTCCAAAATCTGTATGGAACTGATTGTTGTATCAATCCCTAAAAACATTAAGAATAATTGTTTATTCTTGATTATTTCAGATACCTTAGATTAGAGTATAATAAAACTGCAGTTAGTCTACTCCCTTGATTGCCACTACAAGACTTGCTGCAGGTCTAAGTTAGCACTCAGTTAAAAGCCTCTGGCTGATTACCTTCATTCTGCCATTGGAGATAAGGTCCTTATTCAGTTTGCAAGGACAAATATCCTGAGAACATAACATTGTACCATTTTCTTACAGGCAGACATTGAAGGCTACTTTGATGGCAGCCCAAGTAGAACACAAATGTGTCAATATTCATTTTAATGTACTAGAAGCCATACTTATTCAAGTAACCATTAGCTTGAAAAACCTTATCTTTGTCGAGACAAGTAATATGGAATGCAACAAAACTGGTTTCTAATTCTCTGTGCAAGAAAACTACCCAACTTTAATGAATATTATAATTCCTTCATAAAGTGTTGCCTTGAACTCACAAGAATTTTTGGGTTTGCAAGAGTTTTGTAATATCCTACATATAGATGATGAGCGTAGCCATGATAAGGTTGTTTTTCCCTTAGGCAGATTAGCCCTGTTAGAGTTAGGTAGCAAGAACCAGGGTGCTAACACAGAAGTACAGCTTCTGCTTTCACAGCTGGCCTAGGAATCACTGCACCAAGCTGCATCCTGAAAGCCTTTTTTCTTCTGGATACATCTACAGCATCCAATCAGGTCCACAGTTAGAACCTGCAGCATCTCAGACTCCTAAACCAGACCATTTCAGTCTGCAGCCCCTTAAACACAAGGGACTGAACAGGTTTAATTCCTTTGAGTGGAACTAAGCTGATGCTGCCCATGGTTTGGGAAAGGCCTGGGTGATTTAAAATCATAGCATTATAGAAAATCCTGGGCTGGAAGGGACAGACAAGATCATGGCATCCAACTCCTAGCCCTGCACAGGACACCGTGTGTCTGAGAGTGCCCTCCAAATCCTTCCTGAACTATGGCAGCCTTGGTGTCATGACCACTTCTCTGGGGAGCTTGTTCCAGTGCCTGACCAACCTCAGGGTGAAGAAACTAATCCTAATATCCAGCCAAAATGTCCCCTGACACAACTTCATACTGTTCCCTCAGGTGTTATCACTGATCACCAGAGCAAAGAGATCAGTGCCTGCCCCTCCACTTCCCCTCAGTAGGAAGCTGTATGTCACCAGGAGGTCTCCCCTCGGTCTCCTCTTCTCTAGGCTGAACAAACCAAGCGATCTCAGCTGCTCCTCACACAGCTTCCCCTGCAGACCCCTCACCATGTCTTACAATGCAGTGCAGAAAGGACAAGAAGGACTTGGTTCAGCAGGCCCAAGCCCTTCACATCATGCTGTGCACGCTGGTTTTGTGTTTCTGTTCCTCTGGTCTGCAGCAACCATTCCCTGCTTTGCAGAGAAAGTTGATGAATATAGGCTGACCTGTTCTCTGATTATAAAATCTCTGCGTGGTAGTATAAACTTAAATTTCAGCCTGCAAATATCTGCAAGTGACAGAGAGAAATTGAGCATGTTCATCTCACAGAACTAGCACAGGAGAACATTTTCCTATGACAGAGCATCTCATTACAACACGTGACATAGTGATGCCTCAGAGGATCTCATCTGAGGTGTATGAACCCACGCAAAAAAATCAGCAGGGGAATGATTTTTCCCAGATCATCACACTGGGGCACATCCAGATAACAAGCAGAACCCGTGTTCTCTTCCCCACCTGCTTTAAGTGCATGGTTTAGATGTCTAAGTCTAGGTGTTTTATCATCCAAATACTGCCTAGTCTTTAATCCAATATTTATTTTAAAAAACAAGCCTTAAATCAGAGGATGCACATAAACCAAAAAGACACAAGGCATAATCCTTCTCATACTAAATGAATGCCAGAGCATGCTGTTATAACATATGTAGTCAGCAGATACTCATCTTTACATAAAAGAATCAATATTTTCAGCCCAGACTGGCTCTGATAGCAGTGCACAGTCACTAAAAGGGGAGCATGAAATCAAGCCAAACTTCCTGTGTCAAGGAGCTTCATTTCATCTCCTCTGAAGCAGGCCATGTCAGGATCTGAAGGTAGAGACGGCCCTTTTCAGCAGCTGACATTTTAATCCCTTAGGTGAGATGAGGCAAACCCCAAAACACTTCCTTCACACTGTATCATGAGTTTCCTGCACACAAATATCACACTCATATCCTTAAGCACAAGATTTTATCCCCTGTCATGGAAAATGCCACTTGTCATTTTATTGAATCTGGAGCCAAGCCTAAGAACCCTCTAGAGAGGGCAGTCAGAATGTCTATAAAAATCTAATGAAGATGTAAGAATAAACTGAAAATTACAGTGAATCACAGGTTTCCTGTGGTTCACAGGAACTAGACTCACAAGTGCTAATTCTCTGTAATGATGAGCTATAGCTGAAACTTCTCTAAATTCCAGAAGCAGAATTCCAAGCCTAAAAGTAGATCTTGAAAGTTATACAAGTAAACATTTTAACTTTTTTTTTTATTTAAATATAGGACTTACAGTCATTTCCAAGATCAGGTCTTCCATCAAGTTTTTTGACTGGATCTCTTTTGGGTAACATGTCACTTTTGTTTCCTGTGAAAGGATGAATGTACAAACACCCCCCAAATTAGTCTTCCACAGTCGTAACACCAAAGTATGAATACAAAACCAGAAGATACTTGTTAATTATCTCTTGAATAAAGTCACGCATAACCACAAGAGAAATCTTCAAAATACAAAGCACCTCTATTCAGAAGAAGGTGTACACAGTCAAAATAAGTTTGCAGATAACAAGAAACAAGCTTTTGAAATCTGCAGGATGTCGAAAACATTTCCAAAAAATAGCCTAATAGAAAAGACTTCATCACACACAGAGAACATCACCAATTTCTGTAACAGAGAGCCAAAGCGAAAGTTAATATGAAGCCAGGCACTTTAGCACAAATCTGATCATAAAGCCACTTTCTTATTAGTGAGAAAATGGCATTAGGAATTATAGGCATCTGGCATGCAAATACAGGCTGGGAGAACAACTTAGATTTTTGAATGTGAGATGTTAAGATACTGAGGACTGAGCCATTACTTCAGAGAGAGGATGCATAACCAAATTTAAAAAGCTAATACACGGCTCTAACAACACAATCACCACGTTCACTGATGTCACCTCTGTAACTTCAAACATCGAACTAGGCTGGGTAATATAAGCTGATGGCTTCTTTTTTTAATTGTTATTCTATTCATTTTCTGAGCACTTCTCTAGAAAAGTGAACTTTAAAGGTCTTTCGAATAATAATCATATAGTACAACTTCGAGAAGGCAAAAGGCCCTTCGAGACCATGAGAAATGGTTTAATGCTATTCCTGTGCTTCTACAAAAATTGCCAGCTAAGAATCTGTACAGAGACATGTTACCAGTAAACTGGCACTGGGAAATGCCAATCTTGCCTAAACTAACATCCTTCATCAAATACCATTTCTAGAATACCAAAATACTCCATTCCCATGTTTCCCAAAGGAAATTTTCTGATTTTAGAATGGCTGTTTAGAATAGAAATGACTGTTTCATGATAGAAGGAAGGATGAGAATGCATTATTACTGATACTGAAACAAGACAGCTGGATTGACCTTATTGTTTTCTTATCCATTACAGATTTGAATTTCATTTCAGTACTGGGAAATAAGAAAATCCAAATTTTTCTTATGCTAGTAAGTGACCAAGAGCATGGAGCAACATTAACAACTGAAATCCACGGGCCCAGAAGCAATGTAATACAAAATCATCTTTGGGATTTTAATCTGTTTTGTGGGTTTTTATGAACCTCTCATACTGCTGCCAGCTATTCCTTGAATCCATTTTCTATTTACTAGCTCATCATACAGATCTACAGGTTCTGCCAGCTTTGGTGGTAACTGCTGCATTTTGTAGACATCTGCTGTCCCGTTTCATTAAGCAGTTCCACACACCTGGAAGAATGGCTACTGAACACATGCAATCACTTATACAGTCATCTTGGGGCAGATCTAATAAAAGCCTGTTCATTCTCTCATTCCTCCCTTTAATTCACAAACTATCACACCTTCATTTTCTCCTGATTTCTCTTAATAGTCCAGATACGCTATCAATGCATTAAACACTGTAATTTTGTATTTTCATTAAGAGAGAACTATTCTGTAGAAAACCTATATCCCCTAGTAGAGGTAAAAGATTGCTCTATGTAGATAAAATAGTTCAGCCCATGCAAGTTTTGGAAGGAATATTTATTAAAAACTTGGAATTACTGAACACTTAAAACTGATTCTTTTGCAGATGATGGAAGAAAGCATTAAGCAGTATCAGAATTTTGTACAAAAACCAGGATAAAGACAGATTTACTTCACTGAGATTTCAACTATTTAAATGGAGTCAGTAACCAGTATAGAAATTTATTTTCACTTTGGTTTTTACTCATCATAAAATTACCATTTCATTGTCCTTTAAGCTGTTGCAATCTAAATTTGGAATACAAGGTGCCAATTGAGAACATCAAGAACTACCACAAAGCACCACAGCAACCTTCAATAAATTGTAAACAAAATTCCACTCTTTTGCATATAGTAACACTGAGGGCTTTCTAAAAGGCCCATGCGGGTTGTGAATATCCAATTCAATAACAAATATAAAACTACAAGCATGACAAGTATGTAGAGGAAAACCATCATCTTCAGATAAGATTAAGAAAAACTCATCCAATAAATGTGGTATCCTTTATGTTTTTTCCCCCTCAAACACTCTATGGTTTTAATTCAAGTAAGTTGTAATATTCTGTAAGCAGTGTGGGAAAAATCTGCTGATGATTTCTCATGGTTCTGGTACTTTACTACGAATCTGTTAACTACCCTCTGAAGGCAATAAATGTGAATGCATGAGGCTGACCAAAATCCAGCAGGAGCACTCACCAACCTTTTATTGTGAGGGGAGAGACACTGGGGGGAAATGACGCTGTAAGAGAAAGTAAGGACAGCTCCTGGTTATTGGTGATGCTCAACATTAAGGGGGGAGCAATGAGCACTAACAGCATGGAAGCAGAGAGCAGAAAAGGCCCAAATGCTGAAGGGTATTCATATTCCTCTGTTCCGCTGAAATCAAGGGAAGTTCAAAAGCCTAAATCCTCCAGAGAAATCCATTAAAAGAAAGTATGAGGAAAAAAGGCCACATTACACTAGACGACATAAAGATGTGCTGAGTTTTTGTCTAATAAATTTTCTCTTGCTTACAAATGCTTTTGCTTCTATTTGAACTTTCCTAACAGCCTTTTCATCAGCAAATCTGGTATGCAAAGGATTAGGAGCTACAATGGCTGCACTCTGTAGTAGTCTGCACCCACCGAATTCAGGTATTGCATAGTGGAACAGCAAAAGGTCTGTACAAACTCCTGACTCAGTATTTAATTCAATTGCAATTTCAAACAGTTCTACCTTTCCATGAATCAGACTAATCAGCTGATTCTAAAGTATCCACTTTTTATCTTGATTATTCCCCACATTTAACTCTTAGCTTTTTGTTCTGAAAACATTTTCTTTTTCATTTATCTTAGCTACAGCTACATTAAACAGCTTGTTGGTTTTCCTTCTGTTTGGATTTCATATTGACATTGTTACCTTCCATCTGGGGATATATTCAGGTTCATTAAACTTGTGCAGAACTGAAATCTTTCAGTAGCTTGTGTACTGTGCTGATTTTTCACTCTCGGATCCACAGTTAATGCTATTTGGAGCATAAGACCTTGAGAAGGTAATGCTTTGTGTTTATTCTTATCTTCTCTTTCCACCTAATATCAGAAGCAGCCAGCTGGGGACAGAAGGTTTTCATATTTCATTTTCATCCATCTACAGTTCCCTCATTTATAAATGAGATTAATGTCTTTTTAATTCATCAACACTCTTTCAGGCTTCACAGCAATACAAATCACTCAGGTATGACCTCTTGAGAGCACTGTATTGGGCTCTATCTGCCACAGGGCTTACTGCAGCACTATTCACAAGAATCACAAGGACCACTTACATACAGCTTGTCTGCAGGGTAAAGAATGGCCAGTGGGTGAGTCCCACTGAAACAGTTCATGCTGAGTGCCACAGCAATTGGTAATGCCTGCCCTGGCAGACATTTGTACTTCACAGGCTGAAACGCATCCGTCCCCAGTTTCACCCCACTTTGTCAACTGTGGTGCAAGAATTGTTCCCAAGGTCAAGATAGGAAGAGCAGGAATGCTGGTTTAGTAATATTAACACTTGCTTCCAGACACTGACAATGTTAAGGACTGGGAAAGAGGAATGTAGATTCCCACAAGTTATGCATACCTTTATGCATTAACCCTTTCTTATAAATATTATAAAAGTTGTAAACAATTCATCTTCTCATACACTACACGTACAACATCTGGCAGACAATATCAGTAAAGAATCCAGTAAAAGTATTTTAATTTATAGAGCTCTGCCTTCAAACAGTACTACTCAAAACCCCTGTCTGAACAATCAGAGTTTGAAGCGTAAGTTTTATGTTTTCAGGCAGTTGGAATCCTATCCCTGCCCATAGAAAAGATGTAGCATCACCACATTGTGACATGATTCAGTTTTTTGGGTTTTTTACATCTGTTAATTCATTCTCCACTACCCCAAATCAACTCCTGTCCAACTGTAGCCAAAGGTTAATAGAAGGGATTAGTGACTTTCCAGTTGACATCAAATATTTATCAAGAATGGCCAGGAAGAACAGTGACACCTGACAAAACATCCTAGGTTCCCAAATTCTTAACGGTAACCAGGCCAAATTTTTCAAAAACATATTGACTGTAGTGATGATTAGTTATATCAAGATTTTTAAAATCCTCTGGATTAAGCTCTTTTGTAGAAAGCTAACTACCTTTAAAGATTCTTGCCCCTTCCCTCACACTTTCCATACAGTCTCTACTCAAATGGTACATAATAGAAATTAATTTTTCAACTTACGCTTCTCCTTTGCATTGTTTTTTTCATAACTTAGAGATTTGACTTTTGGTTGATGAATTGGACAACAATAGACCTTGTCACAGGGCAGAATGCCACAGAAATTCACTTCAGGGATCCTGCTGATGGGCTGTGTGCTCTGAGAAATTGTGCTTTCCCTCTGCAATTCTAAAGCAGAAAAAAAAAAAAACACAAACCAAACACCAAAACATAATTCTCACAAATGCTGGCATTTTATAATAGCCTGTTATGTGTATGCAGATCAGCAGGGATACAATACCTGCTGTGGTGGTAGAGGGAGAGACAGGAACAGAACTTGAGGTACTGCTGATAAAGAAAAACAATTCATTAAGAAATGGACATTAGAGTTGAGGACCAAAACAAGTTGATCCGCAATCTGCTACTAATTCTACTGATTTGAATGCACTAATGGTAATTTAACTACTTGCCTGTCAGCCGGATGTTTTTCAAAACGTCTGTCATGAATGCTAAGTAAATACAGGCTCCATATTGTCAAAGCACTGTAGAAAGAGAATTATTCTGTAGATTTACATACATCTTTATGCAACACAATATGAATAATACTTTGACAGCACTGTGTCCAAATGTAGTCATGCAAGTGTTAACTATCTCATCACTTCTCCTTTAGTGGGAAAAACTTCAGCTGAATGTAATGGGCTTTAGATCAGATATTTGTATACAGTATTGTGTTCACATACTTGTATTCAACACAAAATATGGCCAGTTTCCAGCCTAAATAGAATCACAACACCAGTTCAAAGTACTCAGTTCACAAAGAGATTGTAAGCCACAGGTTTTTGGCCTGGAAACAGAAAATGGCAATCTCAGAAGTCCAGAGCATATTTTCCTCTCCACAAGTCCAATGTCACAAGTAAAACATTCAGCCACATACTTTCCCACCACAAGGGGAATGAGTTCAGCTTCATTTCACACAACAGAATCACTCTGTACATCAGAAATTGTACTTAGGCACAGAATGATTGGATAAAACATGCAGAGTCCAGTTTTGCACCTGTAGTACAAGCCACTGAGGTACAGTCAAGTTGCACCATACATTGTGACAGAGAGAGAGATCAGCTGTGCATCCATCACCTGAGTACCTCACTTTTATACAATGGTTGCAACTTTACAATACTACCAGGGATATTCAATGTTTATTTTAATACATTGTGTTCTTCGAGTAGGAAGGGAAAAGAAGGAAAAAAGGTGCTATATTCTTTCAGATAAGTAAAAAAGGGAAGGGAGAAACAAGACAAATTGTTGTTAATTAATTGTTACCATAGTGCCATAATAGCAAGCAAAGCTATTATAGTCACGCGGAAAATATTCATGGAGCAAGATTCTTTGGTCTTTGACAAACAAACCTAGGGGAAAAAATAAGTTTGGTTAATTCAAGTGACACATATCTAAGCTACTACTAGTAGACTAGGAAATACTACACCAGGCTGACTTTACATCACCCTTTTTTCTTTCATGGTCACCCTTATATAGAGGTCAACATATACAGTGGAAAAATTCAGTAATTAAAGGGTCCCTAAGACTGTGAGTGCACTGTGCATTGTTGATAGTGTGGGGACACAAACACTACAGAGGATGAAAAGATAGCTAAAAATAACAGCTCCTTGTCCTTTCTTCCTGCCATTTTTCATACTTCTGAAGTATTTCAAAATGAAATTAAGAACCCAGTAAGTGGCCAGAACTAAAAGCTCAGCAGGTTTCAGTATGTGCTCAGACCATGTTAAAGCAAGACTAGTACAAACACAGAAGAAAGACACTTTCCAAACAAGTAGGATGATCTTAAATAATGGAGCATTTGACTGTCACCATGGTACAAAGAATATTTGACCTATTATATTTTCTTGCTCTTTGTCACTGGCAGAAGCAAGGTTGACAAATGAGCACTGGTTCATCTTAAAGAATGGGACTTGGCAGCCTAGTAAGACTGTCCTGAAAAAGGTCAGCGTATGTATTTCACTCATACAATCCCTGTGAAAATGGGTATCCACTTTCTACACAATACAAGCAAGAGAAAGTGAAAGCAAATCAGAGTGAATGACTCAGGCAAGGATTCAATTTCACTCACCTTCCTGGATTTTAGCGGGACTGGTTTTATTGATGGCAAAAGACTATTAGCTTGACTATACCTGCTATAAGAGACAAGATCTCTTTAACATTCAAATGCTTCGGCTACTAATTAATGAAGAAAAGACATTTTTTAATGTGTTAATGTCATCTTGTTTTTGCAATTCTAACATTTACAAAGGGAAAGGCAGACATGTCAGCAGATTCATTTTCAAGGACAAAGGTCTCCAGTTAACTCATTCAGGTGAATGCTCTTAAATATTACATTTGATTTCAAAGCAAACTTGGGGAAATGGCTTAGAAACAGGAAATGCTTATCACTTCCACTGAATCACCAATTTCTTTCAAAATTCCTTCTTGCAGAAGAAGCCCCGCAGATTTGCCTTAGAAGCAATTTCCAAGTTCCAGAGCTGTAACTGGACATAATCTACTCTTGCTGTATGCAACAGAAGCAATTACAAAGATTACTGCAATTTAACAGCCATTTCAAAGATTAATTTTGTCAGTGAGTAAAAAAAAAAAACACAATAGAAATTTGGGGTGTTTTGCACAACTTAAATGCTGGAAATTAGCTGAACTCTACTGTCAAGCAGTATCAGTTTAAACTTCTATCACAGAGATCATTTTAACAATTTGTGTGACAACTGTTAGAGAACATCCCAGCCAGAGGTACCTGACTTTGCTCTCTTCACTGACTGTTGACTTTAAACTGCTCATCCGTTTCAGCCTGGCCAGTTTCCTATTCCACTGTTCCAGTTCTTCTATTCTGACTTCAAGATTGTTTGTTAGTTTACAAAGCTGCTTTACAGCACCAACATTCTCCATAAAGATCTGATCCTGAGAAGCAAACAATGACAAAAGTAGATACATAGTAGATCTATAGTATGTTCATCAATCAGATGCAACAAGCAGAAATGAGTGCAAAATTCACCTATAGAAACACAAGTTATCTCATTGTGAATGTGATGCACATATATAGAAAACCCTTTTGCTAGACATTTAATTTGCAGTAAATTGAAAATTAAGACTTGCAGAAAAATTTGAAGAAGTTAAAGAGATTTTTACAGCAAGAATTTAAACTGTATTTTGCCTTCATACTGTGTTGAAACCTTAACACTGTTCCAACACGCATCTATTACTTGATCTTCAGTGCTGCAGCTGAGCACGGATTTCAGAATCGCTTAGCAAAATGTACATCCAACCATCTACCTACAGGCATTAGGTAGGCTCAGACAAGCCAGAGTTTCTATCCGTGTTGTACACATAATGTTAATCACACAGAGATAAGTGAGACAGGTTAAAAACCAAAGCAGAAGTCAAGCTGGGATTGCATAATATTTTGCTCTCCCCTTCAGCCTCTTCAGTCTCTTACAGGAGTCTTGAAGTTTCTAAAAACATGATCATTTCTGCAACTAAAACAGTTCAGACACCCTCCATTTACTCCTTCTGGAAATTTTACCAAGGAAAAGCCTTTTATTCTCCTACCCCAGCTTATCATCTAGGTTTCAATTTGCTGCTGGAGAAGGCCTCAGTATAACCATCCTGGTAGTAAATATTTTATCCATTTCTGAGACAAAAATGGTTACTGACTCATTGCGGGAGCATAGTAGCAGAGTACTTTGCCGTGGTTGAAAGAATGGCTTTCTCATACTAATGTACAACCAGACTCATGCCATTGGATGAAGCTATTACTGCAGTTAATGTTGCTAAGTGTTCCAGTCTAATCAAGTTATGCCAGAAGTAAGGTAAAAGCAGTTTTGCCTTTCACACTGTAAAAGCCATGCACATCTTTCTTTTAAAGGTGGCTGCCTTCCACAAAACCAGACAGCATTTCATGTCATCAGAATCAAAGCACATTATCAGTGGTAAGTCACAAGCTTCCCCAGTGCCAGAAGACCAACAGCCCATGTAAATAAAAAGTGACTTCAAAATAATCTCTTGTGCCTAGAACTGTGAAATCACTTATATGGTCACTTGCCCTCATATCAATTATATATAGCAGCTGCCCTTTCCATTGTCTTCAAATCAAGCAAGAATCACTTCTAGGTGACTTCAACTAGCTGAGAAAATGGCTCTTCTAGCAAAATGAAGGAATACTCTGTTTGGGAGAAAAAACTGATCAGAGTTTTACTGCCACTCTAGTGACAAAGTACTGAGCACAGTATCACTGAGAAGAAAGATTCTGTCTCAAAAAACCAGATTTCACATAATTGAGATGTTTCTCTAGAAAGTAGCAGAGCCTGGTTCAAATGTGTAATGCAATCAATTAATTTTACCAAGTTCAACAGCTCCAAACAGTTAACTAACAAAGAGACACAACATGAGCCAACACCCTACTTATCTGGAAATAAACTTGGAATATCAGATGCCAAAGTTCAAGGTCTCATCACCCGCCAAACTGAAAGAAAATACATGAAGTACTGTCCATTTACTATTCAAGGTGCTGAGCTATTCCAGAGCTGTGAGCTCCAGAAATTTAAATCAGATGTTCCACCTGGACAGGAGACGTTCCAAATCTCTGAATTCAATATACATCTCTAGGTCACATCCCTGGAAGACATCCTGGCAAGCACTCTCCAGAGACCCAAGGTACAGAGAAGAAAGGGAACAGGATGGGCCCAAAATGCAGTTGTGTGAGGCATTATGAGAGATGGTATTCTGTGTGATGTTTCAGCAAGAAAAAGCTATGAACCAAAAGCTCAATTCTCCAACCTAAACTTCGGTCAGATGAAAGAACCCAATACCCCAAAGCAATTTTGGAGGTGTTCAAAAATGCAGATGATGCTACAGCTGCCATACAATACAATAGGAAGGCCTAAAGGGCAAAACTAACCTGGAGTCACCACCTACCACCACTGCTCCTCTACTAGCATCTAGAAATTGGCTACAGGCTGGAACCCTGACCAAATAGAGCAAATTTTCTAAAAGTCTCCTTTTCAATAGTATCTCCAGAAGTGCTCTTTCCACAGCTTTATTAAAGGTATCTAATTCATACTTCTTTTATATGGAATACAACCTAGAGGATTTAACCTACGAATTTAAATTATTTATAGCTTATCAAAAGATGACAAGTGAAATACAGTATTTTTATAGATATTTTCTCCAAGTTCGGTGGTGTAAACTTGGGTTTTCTATAGAATAATGAAAGAATGGATTATAATAGTGAATGCAGGATTGTGTTCATGATAGCTTCCAGACAAGATAAGGTCACCTATCTCTAAAACCTCCCTCTTCAAGTGGGAAGAAGCTGGGAAGTCGTCTTTGGCATGCAGCAAGCCAGTGCTCAGCAGAGGGGCTGGTCTGAGAAAAGTACTGTCTGCAGTCTTGTGTGACCGGACTCTGTGACTGACAGCCCCTTGCAGTCCTATTTCTACAGGAAAAGGAGGGGAAGAGAGCACAGGACAACACCTAGGCAGTGTTTCCAGCCTATTACATGGTACCTATTTTGTGTGCCGTTTTATAGCATATGATTTTGAACCTCTAAAAAGCACTTCAGATTGCCTAAAAAAACCCCTTCACACAGAGCTAGCACTTGGATTTGATATGTAGAGGTTATACCAGGATTAGAGTAAAGAAGTTTTTATTTAACAAATTGAATGCCATCATTGCTTAATTCACTTTTGGTACACTTAATTAACTGAAACACTTAAACACAGAAGAATGGAGTCCCACTTATTGAAGCAATCCTATGAAATCACTACCCACTTTTATTCAGAAAAGTTAGGGTTTTTTCTCTTTAACTGTATGTTTATATAGTATTGTAATCAGTTTTTAATAAAGATACTTCTTGTCATTAGAAGATCCAGCCCTTTGCAAACAGCTGGTGGTTCAGTTTTTCTTGGTAATCCATCGAACGCCGTTTGTGTAACACAAGTGGGGGCTGCAGCCTTGTATGGGGCACAGCACATGTTCATAGCTCCCCACACGAAAGAACAGTCTAAATACACACCCCCACTTTCTCCCTCAAGACCATACCTTGTCAACCATGAGGAAGTGTTCTATTTTTTCTCCATCATTACAAGCAACATCTCCAACTTCTCTAACAGCTTCAGGTAAAAGCGCCTTCACTTCCTGGGCTATTATTCCTGTTCATAAATTAACAAAAACTGATGTCAGGAAACACATTGGCATACCCACTGACCATTCTAAAACTTACAGGCAGAGCAAAAAATTATCTAGAATTTCTCTGTGACCGGAAAATCCAGGATTTCAGGGGTTTTTTCTCCATTCCACAGAAAAAGTCAGAAACCTTTAAAATTCTCATTTCTCTGCAGTAAGAACAAAATTTTTCATAATCGCATACTTCATTCTCATTAAACTTCCAGAAAATAAACTTCCCATCTTTAAAAATTGAAACAGAAGTTGTAAAATTACAAGCAATACCTAATTTTGGCATTTTTATACCACAAGAGATGCATAGCCAAGTGTGCAATTGCAGTAACCTAAAAAATGAGTATGAAATAGCAGGATGTTAAAAGGCACTATGGCACAGTAAATATCAGTAGATGTTAATGAAAAATGGGAACAGAGCTGACTTAATACCTGTTTCATGGGTATCTTTTATTCCCATAACAGATGCAAATTCAGGCTTGTAGTCATATTCCACCAGCCTCATTTGTGTTATTCTTCTCAACTGCTCATTTGTATCGACCTAGTTGGAAAAATACCAAGATTTACATGTTAGAACACTAAGCATGGCATCTAGGACACCATTGAGAGAGCAACTAGCCTGACACAGTCATTTGGCCAACCATCACACTGAAAAATATACACAATCTTACCATTCTCCACTATCAGAGGGCAATTTGTATTTGTATTGCCAGTTACCCTTCAGTTTGGCAACTCCCAGTTTCTACAGAGAGCCTTCTTCAAAGTCTGTAAGTGATGGTTCTACAGAGCACAGTGATCTGGTTCCTTTAGGCCAGACAGGACATAGGAGCGGCTCCATGTGTCAGAACAATGATCTCCACATGTGCTGTGGTGCAAACATAAATGCCCTAAATCCTGCATGGCCCTCACCTCCCGGATATTCTGTTTTGCTCGGCTGTCAGATGGGTGCATGACTCTGCCCATAACTTTCGCGTTCCCGCAGACAACCAGTGCTTCATCTGGTGCATCAGTGTTAATTCCTACTCGACCATGATAGACTGTCGTCTCTGGAACATGTCCTCGCTGCCACAGTACATCACCATCATTCTCAAACTGCCCCGGGTTAGATGCCTGGAAGGAAATTTTTTGTTTAAAGATACAGTGTAGCATAGATGCACTATTGTTAATTCTATTAGAAATTTGGGGGAAATGAAAAGCCAAATCTTAAATATTGAAATTGCATTCAAGAGCTTTTTAACACACTACCAGAAAAAACAAGAGTGGAGTCACTTCTGAGTGTTTCTGCTCACACAGCACTGGCCTCGTTGCTTTTGTCCCTTGAATTCTACTTTATTAGCACCTTAAGCTAAATTGACAATGTCCAAAGCTTTCCAAATTTTAACTTTGACATTATACCACATAACCATTCTTTATCTATCACTAAATTTTAGCTGAGACTGGAAATCAGAAAAGAGAACACAAGGAAGAGATTAAACATATGTGATTTATAAAATCCTCCGCAATGTTCTAAATTAACTCATATTAGAAATTTCATGTTAAGGAAACAGGGTCTTTTAAAGAACACCAATAAAATGACAGAATGTGTGTAACAAGAAAAGGCATTTGATTTCAATAGTTCATTTTGGGGTGGTTTGTTGTTTTGGGGGTTTTTTTAACTTTGAATTCAGGCCAAAGTACAATCGTGATAAAATGAAGCCAGGCTTTCACAAGGCTTTGCCAGCTACAAGGCCTGGCACTGCATACTCACCACTGTTTGTCACAATTAGAGCATGATCTGATATGCCTGACAACCACTACTCAGCTGGTAGATTTGTTGTGTTTGAGTGTATGAAAGGCCAGAAGACGAGCTGCTTTTTCTCACAGTGCATTTGCACAGCTTTGCTGCTTTAAGGTAGCCAGTGGCTGACTCACTTTACCCTGCCATTGAAACCCTTTTAGACATCTAAAAAATGACCTCTTTTTTCTTTCTATCTTTCCTGTTGGTATTTTCACTACTTCGGACGAGAGCCCCTTGATCTTTCTGCCTTACTGCCTTCTTTTTCCTTTGTCTGAAAGAGTGGTCAGGTTTGCATAATCTCATTCCATGAATTCCTGTTCAAGAACTGTCTTGCATACATTGAAGGAGCCCTCTTGACTGAAATTTCAAAAGAATCTAATATGAAAAATAGTGGGAAAATATAAATTTCTAAATCTTACAAAAAACATATATCTTGAAACAAGTATAAGAGAATGTGAAAATTCAACAGCTTCCTCAAATTATTAATGATGTGATATCTGTAACACTGCTAGATGCAGAAAGAGAAATTCAGATGAAAACAGGATTGTGGAAATTAATGGACAAAAAGAGGAAAATAACTATATAATATATGTAGGAATGATGCAAACACAGTGCTTCAGCATCCTGAAGCAAAAAAGCCTACAGCAGCAGCCAGGATGATAAAACTTCTCAGCAGAGCAGAAAACTGCTGAACTCCACACACTGCTTTCAAAGGCTTTTCACAGCTCCACCCAGAAAGGAGCTCTGGGCCATAATGCCCTCCAAAAACCTAACTGCAACTGCAGGAAGAGGGTTTATGGCACAAGAAAACACCCAGATGAAAAAGGAGCCAGGACTGAAACCATCTGAAAGCTCTCATCTTCCTCAAGAAACCCCTGAGCAACACCCCTCATGCTGGAGATTTGCCCTTTTGCTCCCTCCAAACCCAAATGCCAAACCAGACCATAGTTGTAAGCCTAGGCAGATGATGGGCTGCCAAAAAGGACACAAGCAATGGCCTGCAAAAAACCGTGCCAGGACTAAAAGCTTTTGACAGCCCTCAACTTTCTTTAGAAGCCTCTTCCCAGTTCCACTTAATACAACAGAGCTCTTGGTCTTACTTGACTCCAAACCAAAATCCTAAGCCTATTCTTCTCCAAGGGCTAGAAAGAGTCCATGCAAACATGAAGAAGCTCTTCAGCTGACCCACAGGAAAAAGTTCAGTGGACTGCAATCTTCCAAAGGCCCTCTCCATCTTTTGCAGCCCCACCACACGGCATCTACGTACTTCTCATCTTTCTAAGCCCTAAACATCACATGCTTCTAGAAATAACTAGCTCCAGACTATGCCCAGTTCAAACATTAGCCACCACCTGCTGATCACATGAAAAAGGGGGCAGGACTGAAAGCTTGCAGCAGCCCCCATCTTTCCTTGGCAGTCCCCTTGCAATCCTACTCATGCTGGGGCTCTGTGTTTTCTCTCTCTCCTAACTTAATTCTCCATAGCTCTTGTTACACTACAAATCTGTTGTTTTTCTCTTTTCCGTGCCTAACTGTAGACTAAAGCTGAGCACTAAAAGAAAAATGTTCTGTGAATCAGGGAACTGAAAAGTAACAGTTAAGATGGAAAGAGATTATTCTTCCTTTTTCTGATTTGAAACCTATATTACTACCATCTAATTGAGAGGAGGGCCACTCTGGAAACCCACTGGAAAGGCAAAGCTACGGATCTTAATCTTCCTAGAGCTGCTTGACCTTCTTTCCTTGCTTTCTGCTCCTTCTCATCCTCCTCGGAAAATGAAGAGTCCAGCTAATGAAAGCATTTACAAAATTCCTGGCAAGTGAAGTAAATTGTGCCACCTCAAATAAAAAAATAATCTGGAAAAATCAATATATTTTGTATTGGAACTCATAACAAGCTTTCTTTTTAAATCCTTCTATAGCTGTACTTTTAACATTTTTAATTTCTGATAATTAAAAGATAACATACTCATACAACATGCAATTGTAGGTTTTTTCCTCCATCTTTTTGACTCTGTGGTAATTTTTATGCCCAAGAATCATGACCCCTCGATCTCCCGTGAATATCAAAACAGTAAATACTTTTACATGAAAGTCATCCAAATTTATACCTACCCTCACGATGATCTTTTCAGAGACATTTGCAGATAGTAAGTAGAACTGGTCCTGAGAGACAGCATAAAGTCCAACTACCAGCATGAAGTATCTAATTTGAAATTGATTTAATCAAGACAATAATTGAAGTAATTCCTTCTCACAGAAAAAAATGTTTTAAATACAGCTGTTATTATTAATACATAAAAAGACAATGTTTTTAAAATTTATTTCTTACAATATAAAAGAAAAATTATATTTCCTTCACTCAAGAAATACGCTCTTACAACCCCCACAATCAGTGCAAACTAACAAAGAACACAATAATTTTGAAAAATTCAAGTAATGAAGCATCAAAGATGAAAACTTTTCCTGCCTCAGAAGAAAATGATCATTATTTTGCTTTTTTTGGCTTCCTGATTTTGTCAGCCAGTATCCTGGCTATGATTTCCTGAAACTATTTCTAACCATGAGGATGAAGTCTGGGGTGTTTTATCCTCATATCATTCTGTGACTGTAGAGGAAGAGGCTTTTAAGCACATACCAAGCATTACAGAATTCGAAAAAAACCCAGAGATTTGATAGTAGACACTTTTCACAAACATTAGCTCCATTCTAAAGCAGACCTTCTCTTTTCTACTTCTAACACACAGGCCAATTAGCAACAGCAATACCTCTGATCAGGATTAGGTTTCCCCTTTTTTCTCATATTATTTGCTGTTGTTTCACTGAAATGCAGTCTTCCCAGTGTTACTTTAGTTATCTGGTCCCCTGGCAGATCAACTCTAAAATAGAAAAGGAAACAAGATTAAGGAAGTAAGTATTTGGAGATCTATCTGCTCAAACCAGATTTCCACAAACTCATTAAAACAGTTCTGAGAGAAACTGACAATTAATAAAACAGAGGAACCCCAGCAAAAATGCAGTAACCCTGGTTTATAAAAATGTATTAAAAACAGTGACTACATCAAGGAGATAAACAGGATAAAGCACCAGCAGTAGGAAACTGTTCTTAGTAATAAGAGTCTTATGTTTCTTGGTATGTTTGTACACAGCTTTGAATATAATAAAACTCTGTGTGTCCCATACGATGGCTATTTGCTGCTTGACAGGATTAATAACTACTTGCTTATTATTGGGCCTGAATTTCCATATTAAAATTAACAGATCTTACTGTTTGTCCTTCTTTTCGTCTGCACCTAATTTGCATGTCTGGAAGTACACGTTAGACACCTATGACTCAAATACATAGTGGTGGTCCTCCAGTAAGTGATAAATAATACGAATAAAGAACCTGTATTGATAAAATTACACTTCACCAAACAGTCACACATAAAATAATTTACATACACACAGAATCCATTTAACAGTACACAAAAGGAAGAAAAATTACATGAGAGAGGCAATTTAGTGAAAGTCAAGCTCTTCTTCCAAGATCAAAGCTCAGTTTTGGTGATAATATAGTGCAGCCTTTATCCCAGCACTGCCCTGTCTAAATTGACACTGTCTTATCTCTTTGTGTTATAAGGCTTATTTAATTATTTACAGGGAACAGGGCAGCTCCAACAGAAGAAACTCATGCCAGAAGAATAAACATTGATTCTGCCAGTGAGTTAAATGCTCAAGAATGGCAGAGCTCCAGAAAGACGTTGCATGCATGTTTCTAGCAGAGGCACTCTCCCTTAGAAAGCACTGCAAGTGTATCTCATGCCCATATAGGACAGGAACATTCTGACATTTCTTAAGACTGGAAATGCATCTGCCATACAGCTCTAAGCAGCATAAAAGAGTGTTTCTAGCTGAATATAAATATTTTGGATAGACATGATTAACACATCTGTAAAGCTGCTGAAAATTTTCCTTGACAAAGTGTGACCAGGTATATATTACTACTGTGATCCTATGTGTGCATCCACAATGAAATCTGGATAAAAATCAGAAAACTGGCTTAGAGCTACTATAAGTTTTCGAGAAACAACTACGTCATATTTCAAACCAATAATGCATATTGAAATAAAATGGAATAATTTTCTCAAAATTCTTACTTAACAGGATGAAAAGGTTTTTTGCTTCTATCAGATTGAGACTGTTCAATAGCAATTGTTTGATTTGGAGCTTCCACCTATAAAACAAAAATAATTTTCAAAAATGACAGGAATATTAGATTTTCAAACACATAAAAATTGAAATAGAAATTAATACGCAAATTGTGCCTAAAACAGTGAACTTGCACTCATTTCTAATGGTTTGACATAGAACTTAATAGAGGAACTGACTCCTGATCAATTGATAATTGACATCTGCTCTGAAGACCCAAGTCTTTCTACAGATGTAATTTGAAAGGGGAAAAAAAAAAAGGATATTAAGTGCATTAATTTACAAAATAAAAAATGCTTTCTGAATCCAGTCTGTTACTGCCTCATTCCATTCCACAGATATTCAACACGGGAACTGAACCTACATAAGGTAGTTACATGTTCTTGGTCAAAAAATTCCTAAGAAAACAGTTCACTTCAATTATTTACCTCATTATATAGATAATTAAAAGTAATAAGCTCAAAGAAGAGACACACTTGCCTTAATTCCATAAGCTTTCAAGTAAAACTTTTCTATTGGTTTCCTCCCCTGCTGAGTTTGGACGTATTTCGGATGTCCAGCAATTCTAACATGAACTGTGATTTGGAAATGATTCTTCTTTTGGCACACAAAGGCATCATCTGCTGTTGAAAAATTAAATCCTTTATCTGTGATGATGTGATATCCTACCACAGGTCTACAAAAACAAGGAGAAGGAAGAGCAACTTTAAGTACTGACATACTTGAGGGACATCCTGACTTCCTATTTTTTTAATGTTGTCCAAAAATCCATCTGATTTTTAGTGACAAAACTGGACCAAAAATACATCCTTAAAATCACCAGTTCTACCAGTATTTTCTTCTTAACCTGTCAAAGGTGTAAAAATGAAAATGCGTAGAAAATGTTATGTAATTCTAGTCTGAAAATGAAATGTTCGGAAACCAGAGGTTGAGAGGCTTACATAATCCTCACTTACAAATCTGATACAGAGGAACTCTGTGCACCTAAGAGCACAAACCAACCTTTTAGTGTATTCAGTCATTCATTATAACACTGCTATAAACAGCAGTCTGCAGCTAGTGCTGCAGACAACAACAAGCTAATGAGCCAGCCAGACTCCCCACTTTGTCCACAAATTGCCTCACCAAGTGCTTCTGCAGAAGCTGCTGGGATTCAAATAAGGCTTTACTTAAGCTAAAAGAAAAGCTATTGGCAGCAACGCTCTGGCCTGACTATAAAATTCTCCTTTATATGTTCTCCTTCCTACCCCAGCTAAAGCAACTCTATTTTATTTCTTCAAAGGGCAATTTGTTACCTAACGAGCAAGAGTATTCTGTCTCTATGAGTCACAGTAAAAAAGTAAATGTATCAAAAGATCTTTCTGTTAGAGACAGTGAACTCACTATCCCAACAATGTTTCCAGTCCTCTGATTTAAGGGATGGATAATTCTGAAATAACAGAATTATGTGGCAAGGTTGTCTTATATAGACATTTGCTTTTCTTGTTAATGAAGGATGGATAACGATGACCTTGTAGGATGCTACTGAGAACCTCTCATTAATACAATTACTGAAGATGGCTTTTCATAACTCTTCCATTACTAGCCGGAAAAGTCAAAATGTACAGACTTCGTAGGACATATATAGACTTTGTTATCTTTTTATAAATTGTGAACAGAAGTCCCCTTTCAACTAACTATTGATTATCTGGGACAGGGAATAAAGAGAAAACTACTTAGTAACTACTTCAAAACTACTAAGCCATGTGTTACTTCTTACTTAAAATTATGATGAAGGTCCTACCATCTCTTCAAACCATCATTATTAAAGAAGTAAAACTTCTTCAGTTTCTTCCTACAGTGCGTATTTTTTTTTTTCATTTATGTAGGAAATTAGTATATTTCATAGTAGGGAAAGGAGTAGTTTTTCATATTTAGGTGTGCAGCAAGTTCATTAGCTGATATTCTTAATGCAATTTCTGACTATTTGCCTACACACAGGCAAGCAGCTTGAGAAGCAAAATTACAAATTTCCATGCCTCCAAGTTGCAGTGTTTGGAACAACGACTCCAAAAGAGTGATTTCATATTATAATTCTCTGAGTATGCATTTAATTATGAGCAAACATATATTTCGTCCTTAGTGCACAAAGAATGATGAGTCTTACCAAGGAGTACAGTAAAATTCGGAATAACTTTTATGTAGCAACAGATATCCCTGTCACACAAGCGTCCCTACCAGAAATATGCTTCAAATTCCTCTTTCTACTCAGAATTTAAGTCTTCAGACATCTTTGGGACAGAGAACCACCAATATGAGACAAGGGCCAAGAATGTGCCCAGCAGACACAATGAAGGACAGAATTAATGGTAGAGTAACCTTTTCTAATTAATCTACCTCAGCTAACAGCATTTTTGTTGTGAAAATGAAATAACTAAGAGGTTAAAGCACTGTATGAATAAAATGGAAAATAATAATTAACCTGAGAAATATCCCTCAAGTGGGTGCAGCAATTCGAAGGCGTGGGATCAATCCATCTACGCTAAGCAATGAGAAGTGTGTGAGTCTTTTGAGGCCAACAGAATACAGGATCACTACTCAGAAAATCTGGGCAATGTGCTGTAATTACAGCGCATCTTGGAACAACAGCACTGCCATTGAGCTCACTTAAAAGTAATACTGACATCCTCTGCAAGTAACATCTCAATTCCCTCACACAGTAATGGCAGCAGAGCGTGTATTGGGATACTTTACTGCTCAGAATCACATTGTCTTCGTTGACCCAAGCCACAAAGAAGTGTGAGTCTGGAACCTCGATTTTACATGTGTGAGAAGCAACAAGTAACTGGGTAGTGGCAGGAGAGCAATGTCCCACGATCAGCACACAGCCCTCACGTAGCCATTGACTGAAAGTGTAACAGGAGCTGGAAGCCACTTCTCTCTAGAGTGAACACTCATATCACAAACTCAGCTGGAGGTTTCTGGGCCCATCCAGCTCCCAAGGAGTGTAAAGGTCTGCTCTCTTGTCATGTCAATACCTGAGGAGAAAGGTTGTGTGGGACATAGTAAGATGTGTAAATCCCCTATCCTCTGTGTGCAAACAGGGAACATCAGTGTCCAGCGATGACACTGACATGCACCCAACTCCCATGAGACATTTTGGCAGAGGAACATTAAAATTCACTGTGCTATATAAGTCCTGCGGAGACAGTGACAAATTTTTTGCGCCAGTCCTGAAGAACTAACCAGATGCTGTAGAAAAGGGCTGATTTGTTTAAAGGGTTCATACACTAGATATTAGAATAGAGAAAATCAGCAATGTAAAGTGAACTTGGAATGACCTTTTCCAGATCATGTGGCCAAAAAAAAAGTATTTACAGTTTGATTAACACTGGAAAACTCTCAATCTTTGACTAAACAGTTGCGTGTCACACACATATGTCTATAGTTATCAAGATTTAAGTTGTATGAGCACAGAAGTAATACAGGTAACTTCTAATGTTTTCCTGTAATGTTTTAGGCCACTAGAGGGAAAGGAGCCATATGCTTAGTAATTACTTGGCCCAATGCACTTGATATAATAAACAAAAGCTACCAGGTATCTTAACTCACTTTTCTTTTGCCCCTAAATCCTTGAAGGGAAATCAGAAAACCTGGCATTAATTTCAACCATTAGTTTCAAGTTCAGCTTATCTGACACACCTCCCAGTTCATATTTCATCATATCTGTTATATTTCCTTCTCTGTTCTTATTTCCAGTAAGAACAAGGGATGCCAAATGTATCATTTATTCCTACGAAACTACAACAACAGATAAAAGAAGGAAAAAGAACCCCAGAGGAAACCAATTTTTTTCAAGTGCAAACATCAGTGCTCACAGTTTTTCGTAATTAGAGTTAAATAAGCTGTTCCACTGAGAGGTTTGGTATGGTTGCCATGTAAGTGCTTGACAGCATTTTTCCAAAGCAGCATTCTGTCCATCACTGTCATATTCTTGCACTTCAGCAGCACAGTCCTTTACAGTTGCTGTAGAGAGATAGTGACAATTCAGTTATTTCTTTCGGGACTAGCAAAAAATCCTGCATAGACATTTTTATAAATATATTTACATAAATGCACATATATGTAAATTACAAATGCATTGCATATATATTTAAATGTGATCATCCTTTGCAGTTGTTCCACAAGATTGTGTTATATTCTCTTGCTCTGGAAAATAATTTTTTCAGCTTTCCTGATTTGCAAAATAGTACACAAGTAGCACTTCCTATTTTTTATTCTCTCCAAAAAGATGGATAGTTTCCCTTGGCGGGGGGAGAGAAGGAAAGCTAAGAATTCTACTGTACATCTGCAACACTGCAAGAAGCAATTAAGCAAAATAATTACATTTGTTTCCCATTCCCTCTACTACAGGTTTGAATTAAAGGCTGTACTACAAGAGGCACAGTTTTCCAGTAACAAGCACATTCACCACTGCATCTGGTCAATCTGGCTATTGCTTTCTGCCTACACATTAGAGAATTCTTTGACAGGCAAGGTCAACCACAATTCTCTGAGATATTATGCATTTTATGAGGACAGGAGAAGGTGCTAAGAGAGACAAATAAACAGAGTGCAGTAAGGATAGGAGAAAATATGTCACTGAGCATATAACCAAGATCCATCCGCAGCTGTGACAGCACAGTAAGACAGAGACTTCAGAATCACCTCAGGCCCAAGCTTCATTTGCAAGTCCCCACTTCTGACAATACAGCAGAGTAAAGATAGATAGATAGATATAAAAACACCACAATAAAGAAATTCACACCTCACTTCTAAATGATCCCCATGCCATTTTCACCCATATCTCTGTTCTTTTTCCAATGCATGTGTCAGTGAGATTTTATTAAGAATGACACCCAAAAAAAGCCTGTTTCAAAGCTATATCTTTCAGTACTAAAAACAGCAATAGCAGTTTTAGATACAGAAGTGTCTGCTTGTCTTCTCTTTTCAGCAGTGGCTGACTTAGAGGACTAGTCACAGTCAAGAAACACTGATTAAATCAAAGATATCAAAGGAAAAGCAACATACTAATTCCAGTTGCTACTCATTAAAAGTGTTCTAAAAGATTGATTTAATGCTGACAAATAACTTACTCTGAAAAAATAACAAGCAACTCCTAGATTTTTCACTAACAGACATTGATGAAATTTCTCAGATAAACTGGTCATTACAAACTATTCATTCAGAGAGAGCCTCACACTTCACAGAAGCTGATTCATTTCTGTACATGCCTTATAAGGTTTTTTTGTATCAATTGGTACAAACTTAGCATTTTTATCTTGGTAAAACAATGAAGCAAATCAATATGGGGAAGAGGTGGGAAAGAACACACAGCTTTTACCAAGCTTGCTCATGCATACACTTAGTAGAAAAAAAAACAAGGAGTGGAGGACATAACGGGAAACAGCAATCTCTTTGCTCATCCACCCCATTAATTCCCTGTTAAGCTGACCCAAAATGGTTTCTTTGCCCAATCAAGTTAGCGCCAAGCAAAGTTAGCAAAATATGTTATCATCTCTGTACTGGAGGCTCACATATGGAAAAGGGCAGAATATTCTATCCAAAAAATCCTCAGGAAACATGAACCTCTAATGCTCTTCTCTCTTTGCCAAATATGAATAGGTCCTGATTTTCCAGGAAGGTGAATTCCTCCAAACCTGGTAGTGAAGTACAGACCATTAATACCATTACCTTCCCTGAGCCAGCCGGAGCTGTGCTCCTTAAGTATTCACTTGTCTATGGCACAAAACATTTCATTTTCACACACTTCCTCACCTTGTCTGGAATCCTGAGATGGCACTGGAGAATCAATGACATCTCCTAGTAGTTGGGAAAGCTTCCTTTTTTTGCTTGACACTGCAGAAATACTTTTGTAAAAACACATGCTGCATTACTCATTTATAAGTTTAAACACAGATACTACAGAATCATAACAAAAGAACATTGAGGTTTCTATTGTCTTATTTTAACTGCACTGTCACCCAAATTCTGATTTGCTGGAGGAGGAGATGTTGGTGGCTTTTTTAACTGAATTATCCAAATTTTTCCTTCCAAAACTTTTTTTTTAAATTTCATGTGAATAAAGAAGTTGATCCCATTTAAAAATTTACACAGTGCCAGGGGTTTAATTTCCTGACATTTGCATTAAAATCACAGCTTTTATCTTGAATAATTTTACTTTTTACCAGTTAATGTTAAAATATCAGAGCATTTTAAATACTTGAACATCCACAACACACTGATGGGTTAATATGGAAGATGGTATATGATTACTGCTTCACTTGCTTATGTAGATATGACAATTTTTTTTCCCTTATGTTGTTTGCTAAAACACTTACAAGATCCTCATGCACAAATCTCTACAACAGGTATTGCAAAACACCTGAATATTTTTATAATCCCATTATGAAAAAGCTGTTGATTTCTCATTAGCCTTCTATAGCTTTAAAAATTGAAATCCATTCCCACTTCCAATCTAAACTTCAATCAAGATGGTTTGGACACTCAATCACAAGTGTCTCAAAAATGTCTAAACACTGCCATCCTGTGGAAAACCCTACACCCACAGGGATTTATAACCTGTCTTAAACCAGCTCTATTGTTTTTTGAATGCCTCAGCCTTTGCATAAAAGCTTTATCATTTACCCAGAAATGTGAGCTGCATTAGGCTGGAAGTATGAATAATTAAAACCCAAACAGCTGGAGGATGTAGAATGATTCCATTGAGACACAGCATTATCTGTCTTCGCGCAGCAGCCGTGGGAGATGGTGCAAGGTTGCCCTGTGGCACAGGGGTCAGAGTAAGTCTCTGGGAAGGTGCAGGGAAGCTTGCTGGGTGCCATGGCAGATGGGCATGGGACTGGAGGCTGCAGCCCATTGGGCCACAGAGCATCACTCCATGGGGCTGAGGGAAAGAAACAGATAAGAGAGTAAGAACAAGGAAGAGGAGCTGGAGATCTCCTACAAGCTTGGGAGAGGCCAAATTCATGTCACCTACTTTGCAGCTCTGGTGGAGAACTTGGTTCTGATCCAGAGTCCGGTGGGGAGTCTGGCAACTGGCTTTGCCTAGGCATGAAAAAGAGATTTTAATTTCTACTGGAACAAGACATGGAGGACAAAAACAGCCAATGCTGAAAGCAAGAGGGGACCCACCAGGCTACTGACAAGGATCTTCAGGAAGCATTGCTCACCATGTTTGCTGCCCCTTCTCACAGGAGCGATGTCGCTTACACTTCATCAGACCATCTCCTGTGGCCCTCTGCCTCTCTGACATGCAGGAAGGCCCCATCCCATCCCATCCCTTCTTGCCCAAATCCACCCTTCACAACCCACTGACTTCAACCCTCCTTCCTTCCCACGAGTGGTTCTTCGGTTACCTCCAGGCACACCAGTGACTGAACATACGACGCTCCCAAGGGATTTAAGCCCCATTCTCTCTAGACTAAACGTTAAAGACCTGTAGCATCTTCATCTCTCTTAAGGAAGAGAAAATCCAATGTCATCTTGATGCCATTCAAAGGAACTACGGAGGGTTCCTCTGTTACATTAGGAATAGATGGAGGTTCAAGAAATGGATTCTCAAACCTTTCAGGTATTCCTATGAATTGTCAGCTCAAACATTGCTCTGAAGCCTGACCTGAAAGGCAAGTCTTAAGATGCCTATTAGGCTAAAAATGCTACAGCAGAGGAAGGATGAAAAATCTAATGAGACACACCTCCTTTACTAAAGCCTAGTGAAGCTGAATAAAATAAAATTCCTTAAAGGGACACCCTCATATGCATAAAAGACGTGTTCCCATAACAAACAGCAAATATTTTCAGGCATCAATGGAAAATTTTCATTCTATTGTCTTCGCTTCAGGTTTTGTATTTCTGAGTTTGGATAGCATTAAAGAGAACAGTTTCATTTCTGGTTACAGCCTATTACTTTTGACATGTGCTCATGCATTTCGTAATGGTATTGCTACTGGTCATCTAATATGTCACGCCCACAATCCTGCATTTTGGGTTAGCTTCAACCACACGGCTCCTTTTTAAAAATAAATTTTAAAACTCCACATTAGAATATTCTTTAATTTCCTTCAAAACAGAGTCTCTGATGCTTTTAAATACCATGACTACACTCTAAGCCTTGTTTTCAACTTCGAATAGTTAGTAAATATTTCTTTTTTTTTTTTCCCCGTGGGATACTTGATTCATATATACTGAATTCCAATTGTGCCTTGTAAAATTTAAAAAGGTACATACATAAAAGTCTAAAACTTCCCTTCTACACATTCAGTTCATATTCTGGCTTCAAATGTTGCCTTGGGTACTTGATTTGTGCTTTAACTTCGATTATTTCAGTAAAATACAGAGACAGGCACTTTTTAGGAGAAAGTATCTATGAAGTACAGAGGTAGTAGGAATATATCTCCAAGGTAAAACTTCACTGAAATTGATAGTGTGCTTTTTGAAGGAAAAGAAAATAATCTGTATTTTAAATTATTCTATATTACAAACAGTATATCAATGAAATGCCTACTTAGCAAAGGGCATGGCAACCCTTTTTCTCCTTTTACTGATAATGTAGAAGGTATTACCATAGGAAAAGATGAGGAAATCACATGGCGCTTTACATGTGACACAAGAGAATAATAAATGTAATGCTGATGGCCTTTCTAATGTAAAATGATCTCTAATGGAAATTTCAAGGTACACCAAAGATCTTAGTGGCAACAGCACCCTTTTCATTGCACATGACATTATGGAGTTCTGCATTTTAGATGTATATATGGAAGCTTTTAGTATTTTCTTCCTTTGACGTGTTTTGACAAGTTCCTTTATGAGATTCTATTCTGTTTATGCACAAATTGTCTGCATTACAAATACTTCATAATTTGACGTGTACAGATCTAATGATTCAGTAAATATTCTTAATCCCATAAATAATGAAGTAGGACTGTAGCATTAGTGTAATATCCTGTTCAGCCTCCAAACCCGTAATAGTTTTACAGATGGTTTTCTTGCATGTAAATACTTTGTAGCACTGTAACTATAATATTTAACTTACTTAAGCTACATAAGAGCATATATATATACATTTATATTTCTGCTATGTTTTGTGTATAAAAGTAAAATAATAATATTTTGAAGTTGTCATACAGGAGTTCAATAATCTTGTTAACCTAAAACACATTTAGTCACTCTAAAAATAAAGATTACAGATATTTATTTACAACTTCCTGCTCATTCTTCTTTACTTTAATAGTGTGGGCAAAGAGAATCGAGTCATTATTCATTATTTAGAGCAGGTAGGAGCCTATTTAGCCCACTTTAAGTAAATATGTGCTGCTGAGTCTGTCTAGAATGAAAAATTCTACATTTAATTATTTTTAAAACATCCCTTCTTGCTCTGCTTCTTGGCATGTGCAAGTGTAATAATACTATTAATAGTATTTTGCCTTGAACAACAATCATCTGACAGTTGTCTAGATGAAAGATTCGGGGTTTAAGTCTTTTATAGATATATACTATGTAATTTTCCACCCTTGACCATAAGCCTTTGCACTATGTATCCTTTGATAGTTTTAAAGTTAGTCTCAAGAGACTGATGGACAGTTTCTGTTCTTAACTAAGTATTAGGGTGAAAACAGTAGCTCCTTCAAACTGGGAGACTTCCATTATTCTCTCAATTTATTATACAGTAGTGTGGCGCTGTACCCCCTCTTCCTGATCACTTCCTGCCCTCTCCATGAGGTCTCCGTCCATCCCTTGCCCCTAGTCCTAGCCACTCCTCGAGTTCTCCCTATTGGTTCCTGTCTCCCAACACCGCCCATGTACCACCCCTGTGCCCTGAAACCATTTGCCCATGTGCTCTCCCCGCCCCCCTGGTACCCGGGTAAACTGAGGCTCCAGGCCATGTGTCGCTCTCTCTCTCTCTCTCTGCCCCTGGGAGCAGCCTGCCTACAGCTCCTCTCCTCTGCCTTTGGGGGCCAGCCCGTGTGCTGGCCCCAGGCTTTGGGGAGGCAGCATGGAATAAAGACCTTTGCAGTGCTACGCGAGAGAGCCTTCTCTCCTCCTTTGCCATCACTGAAATTGCAGGCTGGCAGCTAGCTGGAGCAGCGGTGCGGGGAGTCCGAGATGGGCTGCAGGAGGGCAGAGAATCCCTGCCTTGTCCCAAGAAACCCAAAACAGTAGCTCCTTGAAACCTGCAGCCTTCAAGCAACACCAGGCACTGCAACACAGTAGTCTTACTTTTATCACTTATTCTGTACATAAACAGTAAATTAGCACTTACAGGAATGTTAAAGTAACAGCTCTGCATTTAATGTCACAATTAGCTCAACAGTTGTGAATCAACTCAGACTTCACTATCATTTGTTCCGTTGAACAAGAAGACAACCATACTTCCATTACTGGCTGTAGTCAATTTTTTCTAAGTCTTCCTATGCAGCTTCAAGAAACAATGCCAAGAGAGCCACAATCCTCTTGACACTCAGATTTTATCATGGCACTAATGAAAACAATGCAAGAGCGGTGGCTAAGGAGACGAAGTACGTGTTGCTATAATACTTACAAAGTCCCAAACTCTATGTCACTACTAATGAATTCTTCCAACAGGCTTGTATCCACCACGGGATTTTCCAAGGCTCCATGGACATCTTGCCCTAAAGTTAAAAATTAAAACCACAGAAATTCAGAGGGAATTGTCAGTGTTTCAGAATAAGTAATGCTGCCCGTGTTCCTACACAAAGGAAAACCAAATCTGTCCTGTCTCACACGTAACAAAACGGTTATGTTTCTGGTTTAGTCCCTCTGGGAAAAAGGATGATGAGAAATGCAGAGTAATTAATGATGTGCAGGGTACTGCAGATGACAGCACATTACTGGGCAAACACCACTGACTGCATGGCATTAAGGTTTCAGTGAATTACTACAGCAGGAAGATGAAGGACGCCGGTCTGCAACTGAGAAAAGGGGTTTTGAAGACAATTTCCAACTCTTTCACATTGAGTTCAAAACAGTCTGTTGGGTTGAAGCTCAGACATTATCTTACACAGATCCACTTTGTGCATTAGTACTCGCAAGTAGTGCAAGTGAGTTTCTGAAACACTCCATTTAAAAATCCACCATCTGAGTTTAAATAAAGCCCAAATAAAGCTTTCAAAATGTTTGATTGGTGGCCTCCTTTTATTCTGCCTTAAAAAACCAGCCCACTAATATGTTAAATGTATTAGCAAATAGAAAGTTTCAGTACTTTGTCCTTTGTTGCTTAGTAACTGAAGGCTATAAACAGATTTTATGATTATAAAGTTTCCGGTATTCACGTCAACTTTCATAGAAAGTCATCGGGCACTCATTAAAAAACCCAGCCACGCAGCCCTGCTCTGCAGGCTCCCCACCTCTGCAGCAACCCTTCCACAAACACAGGTGTGACCAGTCAGAATGCAAACAAGATAAGGACCTTAACATTCCTCCTTGAGCTGTAAGTGCCTCTGTCCCACTTCACACATGATAAAATGGACCAGCCCACACATCCAGAGCTTCGAGGCTCAGCCCTAGAGTCTGACACCAGCCATGACCCCTCGGCTCAGCTGCAGTGCATGAGAACACAGAAGGTCAATCACTGCCACTGAGCTGAGGAGCAGTCATTGCCTTTGGTGTGTTTGCTGTCTTCTCACTGTTGATGCCCAAAAGATAGGCTGGAAATAAATCCCCATAGATGGATGTCTATAGAGCAGGAATTTGTTTATTGCAGTGCTGGTGGTGAGGGGGATTTCTCCTCCTAACTCACCCACCTTTAAGTGCTGTGGTATATTTATACAGTAAATTTTGCTTAATGTTGCTGTGTCATTACAGCATCATCACATATGTGCCAGAACTAATTTACACAGCATGATTATTAGATAAGCTTTTTGCACTGCGTGTGCACTTCCCCAGTTTGGGGGTCTTCAGGGGTCTTCCTCACACTTGAACTTTTCCAACTTTGTCTTCGGGGCATGCATAGTTATGGTGTTCCTTGGTCCATCTGGCCTAAATTCTCTGTTTTGTGGTTAATTGGCTTTGCACTTGCCAATTTTTCATTAGTACTACACTTACCTATCTCTCAATCTATACACCTGGTGAGGGTTTTTTTGTCCCTTTTTTTCTGTTTCGCATTTAAGCAACTAGTTAACTATATACTAGCCATTACATTGTATAAAAGGTTATTCATATCAGGTTATATAGGTATAGAAGTTAGGATTCAGGTTACAATAAGTAAAAGCTATGATTCAGGCTATATAAATACAGAAAGCTATGCTTCAGGTTATATTGATATGCTTCAGGTTATATTGATAAAAAGTCATGATTTACGTTATATTGATATCAGGTTACATAGATATCTTATAATCCAAGCTGTATAAGCACCTTGTAACTTTGACCAAAGTTATATAGACATCACTGTACTACCTTGCATAGTACACTTACCCTAATATACCTTCAGTTCCTTTTCTGGTATCTTTGATAGACAGACAGACAGATAGCAGAATCCAAACATCCACCACCTCGCACAGGAATTCCCTCATGTGTCTGTCTTAATACATAAATTCACATTGCTAATAAACATTTCCCAGATTGCTTTGGGATCATAGATTAATCTAGATATTGTTTGCTTGTTGGTGCTGCAGGCTTAGTTTTGACTGCCTTTCACTGGGGGATAGCAACTTTCAGGTGTGCTACTGATAGATCCTTGCATCTCAGTGTATTGATGTTGTATACAAACCTGTCCCACACACACCAGAGAAGAACAGATTCAATAGGTGCAGCCCACTAACTTATCTCAGCAAAATTGTAACACACGAAGTCTGGAAGCAGCAGCAGATCACTTTGCAAAACCAGCTAATGAGTACAAAAGAGCCTGACTTTCCTTAGCAGCCTTGGATTCTCATCTTTTCATTCTTCATGTCTGAATGTAGGGTACCCCTACCTTGAATTATAAACCCTTCTCCTTTTACTAATGTAGTCCACAGGAAAATGATTCAACCACCTTCTCCTTCTTTTACCCCCACCTGTTCTTCCTGTTCAAACTATCAAACCCTCATGCAGAATGATATAATTTCATTACTAACTTGAGGCCAGAGGTCAAAGTGTTATTCCTGTATCACATAACCAAGAATGCTTCATTTTGACCAAGATCAGAGACAGGATCTTCTGAATCAAAGAATACAGCTCTAAATCAAACAAGGCCTTTCAAATGGACATCCCACAGTCCAGAGATCAGCTCTGTTGCTAAGTGATGACAACAGAAATATCTATCATTTCTTCTTAATCTCTCCACTTTGCATGAACAGCTAAATGGGGAGGAGGAGAATGAAATAAGCAGTACTGGGAGAGGAAGGAAGCACACCAGGAAGATAGGCCACCACTAACGAATGTTTATGAAACAGGTGCACAGAAGAGCAGGTACATTTTGCTGCCCTGTAGAGCTTTGTTAATGTACTTTCCAGGTCAGTGGCATCACATACTTGCATTGGCATCTGTTTCAGCAGAGGACTTGTTGGGTCATATGCAAATTTATTTTAAATGGTGGCATCCATCTCACAGGCATTTGATCACAGTAAGTACTTAACAGATGTGGGCAGCATGCAAGCCAGTCACTCACCTGGATGTTATGTGCTTGTAAGAACAGAGAACTGCGCATATGCGGCAGGACAAGCCCTGCTGTGGGGCCTCTGTGAACACAGCTTCCTGCACAGAACCATGTGCCTGGCTAAGAGCTGCTGCAGGGTATGTGGAGTCAGCAGCCTCAATCATCAGCTTGTGCTTGGGGATATCTGCTTGCAGTTCACAGTTCACACTGCAATGTGCCCAGACATCTCTGGAAGAGACTGCACTGAGTGACACATTCAACTTCGCTGTCACTGTGCAGAGAACTGCCAGCTACCCAACAAACAGATGAAGGTGAAAGGCCAAGGCAGTGCCATGGCAGGGGGTTCACACACAGACGTTTGCAGAACATACACTGCAGTCACAGGCTGCAAATGACTGTACATTTTTCTCATTTCTCCATAAGCTTGATACTTCCATTGTTTGGTCCCCAACTCTAAAACCTGTCAGTACTAGCCCTGTGTGCTGTTTCCCTGTTCATTCTCACCTAGCCCGCCCCTAATACCCAGCCACAGGCCCCCAAGGAGAAGCATGAATTCCAGCCTCTTAATTTGGCACTTACTCTTCGGCAGACATCTCCTTCTTTCCTCCAGACATGAGGCTCTTCATCGCCTGGCTCCTCAGCTTGATTCTATGGTCCCGTAACCAGGTCTTAATCCCTGAGAAACCTACCTTGATCAATTCTCCCAACACTTTCATGTAGCCTTATACATATCTGCATTTAAATCGCTGCCTCGATGTTACCCTGGTTTTTCACTGCATGCCTTGTTCGCGTTAGCAGTGAAAAACTTTCTCATAAGTTGTAAGATAAACAATGCCCATGTTTTTGTAACGAATCTTTTCTAAGCTGTTTTTTTAGAATTGTTTTGCATTCCTTCTCCGGAGGCGGAGGAAGGTGATGGACTGAATTTATATCCTATCAATTTGGAGAGGCTTAACCTCTTCATCCAATTGTTGATTGTCTGTACATATGTATATAAGTGTGAGAATAAACGAGGGCCGAACTTTTTGCCCGTTGGCCCGAAACCTTGGTGTTGTGTGTGAAACCTGCGTCCATGCCTGATTCTTAGTGTCGATCTGCGACACCTCCTTTTCAGTGGTATATAAATGGAAAGGGAAGGATGGGGGACAGAGAAATAGTACTGACTAAAGATCAATACTAAACTAATAATTTCCTGACATTAGAAGAGGATGCCAGGAAGCTCCCAGCCAAGTCCAGCTATCGGTAGTAAGATTAGTGTTAAAATATCAGCTGCTTTACACAGGAAACGATCCTTATATAGAGCTCGAGGTGTAAAAACAGCACAGGGAACATGGTCAGTGTTCAGTAATACCTGCTCGCTGAACAGAAAAATTCACGTTTCCTGCAAAGCCTTGCAACTTGAGGGATATGTTTCTGCTTGAGAATTAATAATTGTTTGCCATCTAAAGACACTTTACCATGAAAGTAGGTCTTTTTTTACAAAAAGAGACTTCAGCACTTTGCGAGCTCCACCATACAGGCTCAGTGGCAAGTCCAGCTGAACCTCATTGACTTACACTAAGGTAAGTATTACTTATGGGGCTTACAGGCTCTTCTGTCATGCTAAAGGATTCCAAGGACTGGTTGCCATTTAAATTGTTCACAAAGTCCAGCTCATTTTGACTGGAACCTGGTGTCACAGATACAAGCTACAGAGCTACAGGGTTGTAAGTACAAACCAGCTGTAGCTGGCAGTGCTGCAGCCAGCCAGGAGGTATCAGAGCCTAGGTTATTCAACTTCAGAAAGAGCTGTAATTCCAAATTGTAAGGAGCGAGTTTGTGTTAAGACATACTTTTTTCCCCCCAAAGCAGCATTTTCTGTAGAAACAAATCTTACCATCAATATTTCATATTTTTCATTTCGTCTTTTATTCCTGTTTCAATCTCTCATCCTTAAAATGGTATTGGCATCTCTGGGGTTTAAGCGTTTTGTATTTTAAGGGCATGTTTCTTCAGTGGCTTCATTTATTTACCACAAACTCTGATCTATATTCCATGTTACCCATGCAGGAGCATGAGCATACAGAGACATGGTGGTTCCACTAAGGAAGAGATTTCTTTAGATCACAGACAGCACAGACAAAACACATTCATTTTGGACACCTCAAAGTACCTTACAACAAAAGACTGAGTTCAATAGTGTAACTAGGCTGACCTTCCATCAGGTCTCTCAACTCATTGATAACATCAGCAAGAACAGATTGTTCCACCACACACAGGCAGAAGAGCTAATCAGGAGCCCTGACCTTCCCTTGACAAATTGGAATTTACTGACTCTAAAATGCAAAATGTTTTAATTATAAACACTCATTTCAACAGGAATAATAGGGAAAAAGCCTGCATCAAAGACATAATCTCTAATACGCAAGTGAAATGAAACAAACAACAAAAAAAGAACTCCCCAGCCACACAACAGAAAAGCCATTTACTTGAATGAGAAAAATCCAAGGTCAAATCCCAGTCATATCTAATCTAAAAGGTCTATCAACTATTCAAAGATGCAATTGACAGGAAAACAAACATTGTCTCACTTTCCTTGAAAAAAAAAAAAATATCCTGTTTCAGACTGCCCCCTCTCAATATTGCAGATACAGCTTTATCTTACTACTGAGTGTCAAAACAAATATGCACTGTAAGGAACTAAAGCACAAGGCAGAGGGGATCCTTTCTGTTCATGAATTTCAAATCATCTTACAAACCAGATCTACAGATTCATTAACTGCCAGCTGATACATTTGCAAGGCAAAACTGAACCGCTGAGGAACCACTCAGTAGCATCATTCTCCACTTGATATTGCAAGATTCAGTTTTTTCATAGCCTTGAAAAACAATGTTCTAACACTGATATGACTAATCAGAGAGACCACCAAACCAGCACTAGCAGCTTATGACTCTTGCTTCATGCGGTTTTGCCTCACTGAGGTGTTACGAAGCCAGCCCACAAGCTGTAGTGCTACACTGCAGAGACGCCATCACTTAAAGCTGGCTTCGCATTCAGTAAACGTAACCCCCGCTTGAAAAGAGGGCTAACCACCTCTTTTAATTCAGCTTGCTCCCTTTTCAGATTCACCTATGGTTTGTAACAGCAAGAGAGCCTACTCCATGCTGAATGAACGATTAGCTCTTGCAGCCTTGATACATATCTGTGTCCAGATAATGAAATTCAGCCATCTAATAGCATCACTGCACGCTGTATGGCCTCAGCAGATCTTTGCCACATCCTAATGGAACACAGCAGAACCACACATTACAGAAGGGACATGACATCCCAAGATGTTCATTTTTCCTGTAACTAAAAGGAATCAACAGAGCTTCTCCCCCTCACACTGGCACAGACGACCAAAAAACCTCCTAAAAAGAATTATAGCAATAATTATATCATTTAAAATAGTAATTCTCATTAAAGAGCTCAAACAACTAAAATCTCTGCCATACCTTCTGCCATCAAAGTATGATTGTCACAAAAGTCAACAGAACCTAATCTATATTCCCCAGAAAGTCCTGTTTTCCAAGAGGGTTCCTAAAAAATTTTGTTGTAATTTTTTTTTAATATAATCCATGTTCAACACTATTTTGAGTATTTAACAGCTATGCAATGCAGCAGTTGAAAGAAAAGCCTGATAAAAACAAGTATTATGCTGCTGAAAGCAAAGCCAATAAAGTTTGTTAGCTTTTTAACTCCATGACATAAGCTGAACTTAAGGAATATGGTATGAATTTCCTACCATCTATAAACAACGTATTTGCTGGCTAGCAGCCCTAAATTGTAGCTCACCAATTTAAATTTCTTGGCTTAAACGTATTTACTTGATCAACTTTTTAACTTCCTAGTTTGAAATTAAAACTTTGAAGTTACAGTTGCCACCTCTCACCCAGCTGAACAAAGGGGCAGGGGAAAAAAAGACAGAAGGAAAATCACAACAGAAAAGGTAACTTCCCCAGTTACTTTGAGATCAGTGAATACTTGCATAGATAATAGATAGGAAACAAATACAACAAAAACAGCTTAGAATAGAACAATTAATGTATTAAAAACTAAACAAAAATCAAAGTGCTAACAGGAGGGAGGAAAAAACATACTTAGTAAAAAAATTAAAAAGTAAAAAGCCTTCGAACACATTATCAGAGAGTCTAAAAAATGCAGTTTTATTATGGAATCTATTACAAAGTGAATTGCGTAGTAAGAGAAAGTTATGAAAGTAACTGGACCAGCTTGAATAGAAAATGTCTTGGAGAAAAAAGCAGAAAGATAGATGATCCCAGTCAAAAGGCAAAAGACAAAAATATCCAAGTTTAACTCCTCAGAAGGGTCCTGAGGATACCGACACAATTACCATTTTACCAATTACAATCAGGACATTTCAGAAGAACGTTCGTGGAAAGAAAACCCTCTTTACCTGACATGCTGAAACTGAGAAGGGAGTGGGATCTCTGACCACATGAAAATCACTACGACTTCAGAAGTGCTACACTGCAATGAGTCCTCAAGTCACTTCCCAGTTTTTCTTCAAGGCAATTACCTCACCAGTACTGCAGGGTTTGCTGGGTCTGCCTTCCCTTTAGTATTCCAGCCAGAGCACAAAAAAGGCACTGCAGCACATCTGTACTATCTGCAATACTTCATTCTGCTATTGTCTTTCACAATAACTTAGTGTAAACACAGCTTTGGGTTTCAGGGCACTTTTTCTTCCTCCTTTCTTCCTCAATTACCCCCAAACAATTACTGGTTTTGCTGCCACCAAAAATTAAGGCTTCTCTTGAAACTATTCTTACCTTCAAAGAACTGCTGCAAGGCCTCATTTTCTCCCACCACATCCATGAAAAGCCAGTAGAAGTACTTTGCTTTCCTACTACTTGATGAGCTCACGTTGGGACGAATGCACTCTCTTCCAGATGATTATGAACATGCCAAGGAACACATCATACTTTTGTCAGAGGTTTCAATGACTGTAGCAGCTGATTTCATTCTTCCATAACTAGAGCCACGGTTATGCTTAGGCTTTACGTAAAGGACTTAACCTACACATAAAGGAGAGTCTAACAAGGCTTTTGAGGCAAGATGATGTGTGTTCTATCCGGTCAGCAAGTCTAATGTTCTCGTTTTAAGGACCTTTGGTCCCAGTACTAATTACACATGCGCAAAAAAATGCAGCAATAAACATTACTTATCTTGTCTTTGTACTTTCACACAGGTCATGTAATTAGTAATACTGATGAAAGCAATGGTAATCAAAAATGCAACAGCAAAGCCATCACTGGTAGGGAGGTAGAATTTCTATGTTGTTACTATTCTTAACAAAACTAAATTACATATTAACTTGTTTGTCTAAGGTAACATTGGAAAACATATGGGGAAGCAGAACATGGAACAAAGCTCTTTTAAGGCTAGCAGCAAACTCTACTTCACTTTCTCTAAGCTCATCTTTAAACACTGAAAACTGTCCATTCTCTCACCACTAAGCAAACAGGAGAAAAACATTCAAATGTTTTGAGTAGACACCTTAAAAAGGCATTTGGTTATGAACTAAAGTTCCAGCGAAGTCTCATGATAAACGGCCCATGTGAAAAATAGAAGTATGGACATGAAAACAGAAGCCAGTCAGCATTTACAAGATGTTGATGTAATTGAGCCAAACAGTCATTACTACTGAGATGTACTACATAGGGTACATCTTTGTCATCCCTAATACAAGAAAATACAGCATAATACATTTTAGATACTACCAAGTATAGAAACAACCCTTCTCTCTGCTTAAATGAGCAACAGGATTTTCTTGTTGTAAAGGCTATGAAGTCAGAATAGCACCAGCTACTGACTACCATTTGTCTACTGCTAGCTAATCATGGGAACAGTTCTATCTCATTATCTAAACTAAGGATTAACCAGCATTTAGGAAGCATTTATGAGCCTAACATAAAACATTAATACCAATAAACACGGCTTGTTTTCTAAGAGTGAGTAAAGCCAGACTTCCCTAGCATTATTGAACGAATAAACAACCCTTTAACAATTGCTGGCAGAATTATTCCAGGTTTCTACAACAGCAAGTAGTATCCAGTGAGGGGAAATTGATAAAAATATTCCCTCAGTACTAAAATAGTCCAGGTTGGACATACATACTCCATTACTAGTAGTATTTAGGTTCAGTTGTTTGTTTTTACCTTAACATTGAAATGCCCAGTCAAAGCCAACACTTGCAAAGTGTTTTCAGGCATATACAAGCAACCCAAATATTGGTATTAAATTTCACTGCTCATTCTATTGACTTTTATGAAAACAGGGAACATTGCAGAAAGACAATGACGAATAATGTTGGTTTTGTTCAGCATCAAAGAGATCTGTATCCACTGAGATGCCTCTTGTTAAAAAAACAACTGAATAAGCTCGGCTTCTAATGTTTGTCAGTTTACCTGCCAAAATTGGAATCTTATGCGCAACTGATAAACGCCTATCAAGACTTAGACATTCTAATGTCTAATTCTAAAAACATTCTAATGTTTTTCCAAAAAGGCAAGTCTAGTACATACACACAACTATACTCCTTGTAACACCATCAACTGTCTGCTTTCAGCTGAGACAACGCCCAGGAAGAAAATGACCACTTGAACTTCAAGTGCCAAAGTAACACTTCCAAAAGAATATGCATCTTTCTTAACAGGCCATGATCCTTTTTCGGGTCCCCTGACACCAGTTTTTTCACACACCCAGACTGTAACATTATATGAAAATTATCATCAGCATGTTAAAGAAATCACATAGTGGAAATTTCCGAGTTTCAAGAACAACTGTGGGGAAAATGATGTATAAAACTTTGAAAACTGGAAATCCCAGAAGAGTGGGAGAAAAAAACAAATCATTTGAAGGAATGAAAAAAAACTAGTGGAAGAAAATTAGAGGGAAAGAGAAAGTTTTTAGCAGTCAGATAGGGATCAGAACAGATTTCTAACCAAAGAGCAAACAAGATAATTTTATTGTTCCTTCACATTTGAGACGCACCCTTCCTTAAAGAGAAGATATTCAGGTTTATTGTGCTGTGACTCTTCAATATATGTGTTTCTCTTCTTACATACATATTTTTTTAAATTACAGGAAAGCAGCACTTCAAACAATTCCAAGTTCTCCCAGCTGTCTGTTAACTGTATTGGCATACATGCATAGAGAGCTACAAAGGGGTACCTAAACACCACAATGAAGAAAATACCAGGCATTTATTCACTCTTCATAAAACCAGTTTTACATTTTAGAGTGCGTTATTGGGGAGATTCACATCATTCTGCATCGCAAAGAACAGAAGACAGAGACTGTTTCAGATTAACACTTTAATCAGAAGTTTCGTTTTTAAATGTAAATTACAATCACTGATACACCTGCAAGTGCTTACCACATTTGTTCAACTAAGTATTATATGTACGCATATACAGCATAGGTCAGTTTAAAACAATCACAGTACTTCTTAGTGCTATCTGCAAAAGGAGAAAGATCTTGGACCCTCTTTGTGGAAATGAATATCAAGTGACAAAAAAAGGTTCAGCAATTGTAGTTATGTATATTCAATGAAGGTCATGCACGCGCAAGAGTAAAAAGGTTTAGAGCTCTTCCTTGTAATAGCCAAGTTTTGCTAGTGACATCTCTCGTCTCAGCTGCATAACTTCCCAGAACATCTGATCCACTAAAAAACACAGAAATATCATTAAATATACCAAATTCACATTTTATTTCAACTCATGTATTCAGGCTGCCTTACTCTACAGGAGTTTAGGCAATCTTCATAGCAAACATCTGGTAAAACCAGCATAAATATGTGTAAGGGCTAATTGTGCTTGGTTATGATAAAATTTGTTCAAGTACATATTCTAAACATCCTAAATGAGAGTTCTATAAAAAATTCCTCACATTTTAGATTTCTTTAAAATGGAGAACAGAACTGTATCAGTACTTCTCGTTAGCTTCAATTAATTCCAGTTTCTTATTTAAGCTTCCTTGCCCCTTGACTCATTTTCTGTGAAACTAAATGACTACAAAAAGAAAAAAGTAGAGCTTGTTGAATAAGACTTGTTTCACTAAAGAATCTGTAATATTTTTATAATTTTGCCATTTATAATCTTTCTTGCTCCTTTTTTTCCTACAGTAATCTGCCAGCAACAATAAACTGGATAAGAAAAAAAAAAGGGTAGAAAACCCTTTTTGCTTATTTCATCTGTATCTTCCTAAATGTGATAAGCCTAGTGCATAGCTTAAGCTTCTAGACATCACAGCAATATAAATCAAAATCATGGAGTATATAATTATTCAAGACAAAATTTCCATGCAGTCAAGATCCTGATGTAGAATGTCTACAAATATCATTAACCTGAACAACAAGTACAAGGTCTTCCCTAGATATTTCAAAACACACTTTTGTAAAAATGACCTCTGCCTTAAAAATTATATGGTGCCTTAGTGAAAACGCATGCAGCGCATTATACAGGTAATTATGGTGAGTGCCTACATTCTTGTGAATGTATTGTTGAAATCCTTACATAAAGCTACAAATGCAAATTCTACGTTTCAGTGGTAAAGATGACAACTGAGCTGAAACACCAAACTCAATTTTTTTACAAACTTCTCATGAAGAATAAATAAATCTGATAATGCTGAAAATATTTCATTATATGATGTAAAAAACCCATCAATTAAATTTTTTTCATCTCAATAGCAAAATAAGCAATTTTTAGTTGAAACTTCATAGGTCCTTTCAGTCAAAGTAAAAGCCCTTTAACTACAAACCATATTAAAACTTAAGTAACACATTTTCAAGGTCTTCAGTGATGCTAGTAAATCAGTAAAAATTACCAGCATCTGAAGGTTTTATTAAACATAATTAAGTATATGAAATAGCTGAATTTCTGGTGAATTCCATGACCCTTTGACATTGAAAATTAACAGCATTATTTTTTGCAAGGAACAGTCTATCTATCACCTCAGGAGTACTTCAGGTTAGAAATATTTGGGTGTAGCTAAAATCCTGAGCTCTTGAAATCTGGAAACATCAGGAAGAGATGACTATAGGTGAGGTAGCAAAGCAGGGCTAATTCTAGCCAAATTCTTGATGAAGCAAATCCACAGAGACTTGAAAACTGGAATAATGAAATGTACAGACATCCATAAACATTACAATGTTTAACTGTTTTACTTTACTTTCAAAAATGCAACTGAACTAAGAAAAATTAACATTTTCACACTGAAAGCAAATATTTTAATTTACTATTGACACAGGGCTAATGACCCTTCTTCCACTATTTGTGCTCAGTATTTCTGGGAGCCTAAGAGATATGACCTGTTTCAAAAAAAAACTTAGACTGAAAGCTGTTTGGCAATATTCTTTGACCTGGACAGGAAATACAATTAAACCAACTACGCACAGTTTAAACACAGTCAAATCATCTTCATTTTCTTTTATAGTGATAAACAGGTAAAATGGTCTTGAAAATGAAGACAAAACTACAACTCCAACATGCAATACATTTTTAAATTCCAGAATTAAGTAAGTAGGTGTACAGTGAATATATTTTCACAAACATCTTCTTTTATATGGACATATTGAAACCACATAGAACAGTTAAGCAAATTTCTGCATTACTGTGCAGACACAGTTTAAACAGGCAGTTGTTTGATATGATATTCTAACATGACCAAAGCAACTGGGTAACACAGGTAGGGACCTCCCCCACAACCTACAGCCTGAAGCAATGTCAGTAAAAAACAGATTTCTCTTTTGGGGTGGAGGGTGATCAAGCCTTATATGTATAACCAGACCCCTAATCAAGATTTGGCCGTGCTACTGCAATGACCTAATTTCTCAGCTGCACTCAGATGAATTATTACAGATTTTCTGTATCTATAAAA
This sequence comes from Oreocharis arfaki, assembly GCA_013398015.1. Lineage (NCBI taxonomy): Eukaryota > Metazoa > Chordata > Aves > Passeriformes > Paramythiidae > Oreocharis > Oreocharis arfaki. Next base: position 437,166 of record VZRR01011537.1, read on the forward strand.
GTTTACCTGTTTACTTTTTGCAATTTAACCCAAAATACTGTCTTTCTTGTCAGTTCCCCCTGAAAAAAAAGTCTGACAAGAACAGCTGTCTTACACAAAATGAGAAGACATGCCAAAACACCAAGAAAAAATGGCCCAGATCAAACCAAACTGAAGTTTTTTGCATCCAAAATACTTCCATATTCTGTGACAGAGATTTGATATTTGACTACTGTGTGGAAAAACTGTGGCTAAGTCCACTAGTTAGATTTTTTTTTAACATTTCTTACTGTAGAAGGGGTTTTTAAATGGACTGAAAATCAATGCATTTTGATTTGTTGTTTTAAAAAATAACTTTACCGGAGAGAAATAAGGTGACATACCACCATATTCTCGAAATTACAACAATGACTATAAACTGATGGCTTTCCTGTAATATCAGGTAACAGCTATTGTGCACAGATAGCAACTTCTAGGCACAGGCACTATGTAAACACGTCTTTATGTATGTCAAGCAATTTTTTACTCACCATCTTGCTGCTTCAACAGTCCTTGCTGGATGTATCGAATATATGTAAAGAAGTTACACACAGAAGTGATCTAAACTCATATAAAAATAATGGTGGTTAATATAATTTTGTACAAAGGTATGGAAAAAATAGTAAATAAGTACTAGACAAAATTAAATCACAGTAAATCTACTTACCCTGTAACGACAGAAAGGAGAAATGTAGTAATAACTGCTTGAATCTCCTAATTTGATTCTATGCTTGCATGACTTACTTTGTCCACTGAGAGCACATTTCCTACAAATATAAAGGTCACATGATTCAATAAAGAAATCTGACATTAATGTATAAACACGTGCATGTGTTTATTGGTGTTAATGTAACTGCTTCATATTGGCACAGATAGATGAGTCTCTACCCTCATTTTACAAGCTGCAATTATTACATTATGTTGTCAATTATTTGAGTTCCATGAGGCCTAACTTAATTTCAATAATAGTGCATTAAAATGCTTTTTTTAAATTCTAGAACTTTCTTCAGCTCTGGGAATGCATTTTCATATTCACTAATCCAAGTTGGCTTGACAACTCTGGCACAGTGGGACTTCTTTAATTAACTCTTGAGATGTCAAATAAACATTTTTTAAATTGTTAGTTGATGCCCACATTTAAACAGATTTTTTTAAAGTTCTGCTTAATACTGTATTTCATCATAAAAAAAATATCAGCCCCACAGAAGAGCAGTCAATTCTCTGAAGCTTCTCCTAGATGCAATTTAAATCCAGCTTTGCATTTATGCCAAAATTGAAATCATATTTTACAGTCAGAGTACAAAATCTTTTGGGACAAAGGAAAATGGGCTGTCTGGCAATAGTTCTTTTCGTTACCATTACAAAAAATGAGAGTAAAATAATCAAATTAACTTCTGGTGTACTGCAACTACGCAGTATTCAGGAAAGGTCATTAGTCACCACAAATTGTTCCCAAAAAAGAATAACTAAGGAAAACAACGAATTTTTAAAAGATGAGAAGAATTTGATTTATTCAGAATGTCTGTATTACAGCATCTCAGATGAATTGGGTTGTCATGGCAACCACTGTTTCATTAATTTCAAAAGCTGCTGGTTCTTCTTTCTCCCATTTCTACCTCATGAAATTAGGGAGTCTAAGAACAAGCTGCCTTTCAAAACTGAAACAAAAATTACTAAGCTTCTGTGGTTCTGAACAGCGGTTCATAGGCCCTTTTAAATTGCCTGCAGCTGGTCCACAGAACCATGTAGAACAAGAGAAAATGGCACTGTGTATACGATCTTCCATCGCGATTTGTGACAACTGACAGCAGTTCATTGATACAAGAAATCCTACAGGAGCTGAAGCAAGCTAGATCACAATTTCAGTCTAGCTTTTGTCAGAAGACAAACTTTGACTGCTAGGAAAATAAAATCCTTTCTTCCTTCTGGTTACATAATTGCCTTCTCTATGTTGTCTTCCATCACACCAGTTAAGTGCTGAGGGTTCCTGCTGGTGACTCGGTTCCATGCTGTACGGCACACGCAGCTCAGCACTTTGTTCCCCATAGAGACAATTATCTGAGTCTTCTGGGGAAACCCAGCTGTCTTTCGTCAAGGCAGCACTTACTACACACCATCACAGGCACCATTCAGTAAATTCTGTATATTAAAAACCTTTCTGTACTACTATCACAGCTCTCTGTCCTCCACTCCTTACTATCCTATTCAGGCAGTTACACACTATTTTATGCATCTGTTCCCCCACACAAATGTACAACAAAATGACTTCTTTAAAAACAGTACTCTAGCTTTTGTTATTGTTTATTTTCAGCTTGCCTGCATTATGTTACCCATTTAAGAAGATGGTTTCAACTAAAAAAGTGTTTTGCACCTGGTAAAAATAAAAACCTGTAACTGCTACGCTGATTCAGTGAAAACTGGAACACTTGTTTCCCATTCAGTGTCAGTAGTAATATATAAGGTAAAGGACAATTGCTGTTAAATTACACTTAAATACTGTGCATACCTTACCTACTACTTATCTACACACTTTTGTCAGTATAGAAGAGTTGGAAAAGGGAGAAAAGAATTTGCCTGACCTTTGGATTGACCTAAAATGACTAAATTACAACTTTTTGCATTGTCATCTCAAAACATTAATCTCTATCTTGCCAAATACTTAAGGATTTTCTAAGCTCTGATTTGAAAGTTATCCTACACTGGAGAAAACAGGTTAAAAATCTCCAGAAATTTCTGAATGATGCAACTGAGTCTCATATTTGGTTAAGTATTTCATCACATCAAGATGAAGCGAAGTTGCAGGAACCACAGTGACTTTAAATCCGTTTGCCAACTGTTCTTTAATGATACACGACTTATTTCAGTAGTTTCTGACTGTCCAGATTCTACACTGCTGTCATGGAACACAGCTTACAGTGGCAGATCTTGGACAGGAATTCACTACCCCCTGAGTAGCTCCATTACTGCTGTGGGCCCTTCTGATGAGAGGCTGCTCAAAAAGTGTGTGTCCTAGTGACCAGAGGAAGTTGAAGAATATTTGAATGCTTGAACTTTGTAGGATAGAAAGGATCAAAGACTAAGTAATAAAACACAATTTTCATTTTATACAGCTTCTTTAAAGAGAAAGAATTCTGAGATGTGTTAATTATAGTTTCTCTTCCACTCAACAGAGGAAAAACAAGGATTAAAAAGCAATGGCAATGAGAAAGAAAAAAATCTTAGAGTCAGATGATAACATTTTGATGGGAGTTTTCTATTGTAAAACTGAACTCCTTCGAACCAAATATTACAGAGTAAATTGTCAACTTGTCCAAAATACCTCCAGAAGAAAAGACAAGTCTTTCTCAAGATTTGGAAGGCTCCAGATTAATCTCCAGACTGACTCTGCTTTCTTACTCTGACATACAGTAAGGCATCCTACAATCCCTTTCCTTCTGCACATCATCAAAGCCCCAGTGCCTAGGCAAGTCTCTCCCACCTAACTTCAATGTTTGTATCAGTATCTGACTACAAGTCTTGCTTCACATTCTTCTAGGACCATTCCAAAATTTCTAAAATAAATTTCCTGTCATTCCAGCATACTTCCTACTTCAAATTCTCATTCATCTTCATTCCCACTTACATTTGTCCAGCTCAGATTCAGAGGATTAACTGTCTCTATATTTCTCAAATACCTCAGCTACCTTTGTCAGCACCCTACGTGTGTCCTAAATTTTTTATGCCACAAGTACTCCAGATTTCAGAAACCCAGCCTGTACTATTTCAATACCTATTTCTTTCATGATGCTTTCCAGCTGAGAGCCCCTACTTCAAAAGCATCTGTTTTAAATATCAGAATGGTCTTCTCCAAAGAGGTGAAGGTTACTTTTGGGGTCAATGCATCAAAAGTCAAGCAAACAGCTCTCCCCAAAAGGTAAGGTTTGTTCTTAGGTTTTTCTGAAGTTTCATTTATTAGTTGCATACTTTCCCATAAAATTTGTAACAACAATCTTGAAGTCTTAGATTTTAGGAAATTAAACTTAAGATACACAAATTTGACTGAGATAAACAGTTGATAACAGTTCTCAAGCCAAGAGATCTCAAATGAGTCAAGATTATCCCCCTGTGTTAAGTTCAACATACTTTGGTCCCCCACATTCAACTGCAGAAGCTTTCACAAATCGAACAGGTTGCAAGCCAACAGGTTCAATGCTCAGAGTGTTGTTTTCAACAGCTTCCAGAACAGCTGAGGCCAACTGCAAGAAAAATTTAGAAAGCAGTTAAAAACAGCTCTGCCTCATCCACTGCCTCAAAGCAGTGACATATTTCTTCTTCTGGAAAGTTAAGAACACGGGGGGGGGTGGGGGGGGGGAAGTCAACCCACCAAACAAAAATTGTATTACAAATAAGATTTCACTTTCATCATGAGCAAGAGGTCCCATTTCCAGGCTCCTGTTTAAATTCTGCCCTCCAAATAACCCTGCCTTCCCTGAGGCAAGTTAACTTCCTTTACAACCAGGAATGTAGTCAAGCATGTTTAAAATGCTAACTGTATTTTCAGCCTTTCCTCATACACCCAAACAGAACACGTATTTGTACATGCTGTGCTCTTGTCAAAGATTGATTACGGCACAAACTTTATTTTCAAAAATTGGTCTAATTTTATTGTGTTCTATGAAAAATACAAAATTATGCTGCATCCATCTTTATCTTGAATAAAACAAATAAATGTTATGTCACTGTTTTCCACCTAAAGATAGCTCTAGCAAGGTGTTCAAACAAGTAAGACAGAACAATACACAGAAAAGCCAGTTGCAACTTCCAAACACTAGTCGACTTAAAGTGCAGCTTTGCTCAGGTTTTTTATGTTCACTCTTTATAAACAATCATAAGACACTGGAAATGTGACCTTTTTGCTTGATTGGACTGAACACTCTTTCATGTAATAGCCATTATATGATTTAAAAAAAGGTGCAACTTATGTTACTAATGAAATAATTTTGTGCCAAGGTTCCTTCCTACTAAGTAATAAAGATATTTTTTCTATTGCACTTTAATTATTTTAAGACCAGAATGTTACTACTAAAGCAGTTCATATGAAATATACTCTCTGCCATCTCCCAAAAGCAAAACACTACACATACACACAAGAGGCTACTGAGAGTTAATGCAATACTTCAACCATTTACAGAACTGCATTTTCAATTATTCAAAAACACAACACATGTATAATTTATTGTTTGGTTTAACTGCACACTAGACTTTCAATAGCCAAGTGAGAACAGAAGTTGGTCACTACACACAGCATCTGGAAACAATAAATGGTGTAGCTGACAAGTGCTAAAAGCCTCATTCTTCCCTTAAGAGGCAATACCAATCTACAGTTAATTATATTACCACTGAAGAACAAAATCCAAAATTAAGCTGCTGCAAAAGACAACAGGATGGCCTACTTACATATACTGCAGAAGCAATTTAATTCCCACAGTAACCAAGTAAACTTTTTTAGCGGGAGAAGTTCCTATGATGCTGTACACCAACCATAGCAAACTGGTGTACAATTAACTAAAAGACTGCACATGCTTATGGCCAGCAAGTAACAGTAGATGAAAAGCATGGGAAAAGAACATAACACCTCCTGAAAACAACAGATAAACATTATGAAGAAAAAGTAGTATTTTCTATGTGAGGTGTTTAATTTTATCGTGAAAGAGTATCAATACTTAGGACTTTATATTTTCTTACTCTTTTTAAAGAAAGATCTAAGAATATGCTCCCTTTTCCCTACTGACTGATACTACAACTACTACCAGAGCTTGTAAATGCTGCTTAAGAACAAAAACTAAGTACAGCAGTTGGATCTATAATCAGTTCCACATTATTCCCAGGACAGGTAAAACTCCATTCTTTCGTCTGTATGGGAGAATGTGTGGGAATAACACAAGGAAAAAGTCTCATAGTTTGATTCCTCTAAAACTGTATTTACAAACTGCCCCTGTTGAATCTTAAATCCCAAAGTCTAATTCTTGTAACTCAAACATCTCTTCAAGGAAAGGCCCAGACTGCACTTACAGTCTGCTTTGACTGATATGAGAGAAAATCAGTCCACAAAACTAAATATATTGGTCTCTACTGCCCCCTATACAAACAAGAGACAGAAAACGACTTTTACATTGTATTTGAAGTATCAGGTAGAAAACTTCTATCCATTCCTACAAACATCAGATTCTGACAGACAGGAGTAACATTTGAAGAAGTAGCCTAAAAAGGCCATATCTGGAAGAGCATAAATGGAATAGAATAGTGAAGAAAAAAAATGGTCATTTCAATACTCCAGACCAAACTTCAGGACTTCACTGTAAATTGTGACACACTAACGAAACAAAAATGGTTAAACTTCAGATTGAAAACAATATAGTAGTCTTTTGGCTCCATGGAACATATTTAAGGGGAACACATCAGTGACCACATTTAGACCATTTCCATTACCTCACTTTTGGAGAAGGTTAAACATGGAAAAATATCTTCCCGATAAATTTTGTCCAAGAAAGGACATGTTCTGTCCATAGTAGGCTCATCCTTCCAAGATCTGAAGTCATTGTACAGAGACAGGTCAGCCTAGAACATACAAAGATTCACATATTTTAGTAATGTAATTATCACACTAGTGCCTACTATATGCAAATATCCACAGGTAATTAATTAGCATTAAATTGCTTTCTATTGTAATGTGAAAGAATGCTATCATGGTTCAGCTATGAATACCTTCTTAAATCCACTTTCCTAAGCCTGTAAATTCAAGCAAATCAAAACATACAATATTCAATACACAGAGATAATGCATCTACTGGTTACCACTACACCAGGGACAAGTTAATTACTTTTCCCTCATTTTCTAAGCTTACAGATAGCTTTAAAAAACTTAGGAAGAGCCAGAAAACAGTTTCGATCTTCATGCATCTTCATTACAGTATTTCAGTCCGCCTCCATTCATATAAGTTAAGAAAAGCAGAGAAATTCAAAGAAAATAACTGCAATCCTAGACATTTTATATGTTCACGCTGCATCTGACCCAAACAAACTGCTATCCAAACACTAAAAGAAAACAGACTAACACACTGAATATACTAAGAAAACAGGAGGTCAATGTACAACTCAATTAAAAGTACACTGTTATTGTTCATTTTCCATCTTTACGCCAAAACCCTCTCCTATATCTCCCTACAACAGAAAGGCAAGGATGTTCACTGCGAATGATTTATGAGCACCACAGCTCCTCTAGTCAAAGAGGAAACACTAAAATTACCTATTAAATCATGCTAGGACGAACTGTGTTTTGTGTTAGGAAAAGATAATTGTACCTGCTTTGAAAACACCTTGTTTTGTCATCTCAATGCTGAGATCAGTTAGCAGTAGCATAGCACCTACCCAGTGTGGTGGTCCAGAGATGGGGAATATGTTGCTATTAAAAATCTATTTGCATTATGGAGCAGCCTGTCCCGTGGGCTTGCTACCCACTAACAGCCAGTGCACACTGAGGTGCTCCCAGAGCACATCGTCTGCTTTAGGGTTACTTGAGAAAGATCTCACTCATGGGCTCCAACACTGCGGCAGGACACAAACCAAGCATAGTCAGGGTGAGTCCTTCTGACACACACTCCTAATCCAACATATAAAACTAACCCCAATCCCAAAGGGATGTGCAACACCATCCAGCTCCCCATGTGCAACACCATCCTCAGACTGGTTTTGACATTCTGCTTCAGCACCTTTTCCCGTTTAAATCACTTTCTTGAACTACAGCAGACCTATACTCCTAAAACTACAGAAAGGATGTACACTGCAGGAGAAAGATAAGCCAGGATGTGAATTTAAAATTCTGTACAATTAAAAACAAATAATACATATAAGATAATGACATGGGGAAATAGCATATATTAAAAATTGATTTTTTATCCTATTTAAAAGATCAGTATGCTTCTTTGAACCAACCTCAGTCTCTTTTTCATTCCCCATGCATTACGCCTTCTCTGAGTTCTCAGCACTTTGCCATTCTTTTACATATATGCTTTGGGGAGTTCTTTCATCACTTTCAGGGTTTTTTGGTTAAACTTTACTATTTTTCTCTTATAGCAAGAAGGGGAGAGAACCAGAGTTTCAAACTCAAGCTCCCAGAAATGCAAAAGAATTTACCTTAGAGCAGCTATAAATAAAACCAGTAAATAAAGCACTGGATTACAGGAGTGGCTGGGAAGGCACGTCTCCCCTGCTTAAAACAATGTCCTACCTACCATGCCAAAGGCACTCTTGCTTTTTTCACCCCATTCTACATTCCATTAAAAACTCCTACTCAGAAGAGAAATAAAAATACTCAAGTCCCAGTGGGTGGAAAACCCCTGTGTTTCTTAGTGATTCCCCGGGCTGTCACCGGAAGAAAAAGTCACCAGTTTGAGCAGCCTTGAGCAGCCTCGAAGTGTCTCCTTATGCAGCCAACAAAAAGGCGAATGAACTAAAGAAAAGTGTCAGGCAGACTGGTTCTTCTGCAGCACGTCCTTCACGATCACCACCTTCTCTCCATGAGAAACTGAGGCAAAACAGATTTCTCCCATCTCTCACTCTTGCACAACATTTAAAGAATTCACTGAGTCATGACCTCGGTCTGATGCTTACAAGAGTAACTGGATTCCATCCCAGTTCTCCTGTTTTCTGAAGGGAAACAAGGATTCAGTTTTAATAAGGAAAATATCCTGATACTACTGAAAGTGGGCAAGCAGGTTGTAAATTACCTGATTTGAGTATGGAACACAAACTGGAAGATGCCCTAATTTTCTAGGTTTATAGTAAAATGGTGTCTAGTATAAATGCAGTTAATGATGACTGGCAAAACAAAGTATAAAGATCCAGTCAGCATATTACCCCTCTGACAACAGCCAGCAGCCACAGAGCTGGCTGAAGAGACATCGGAGAGTAAAGTCAGTGGTGTATATTCTTTTACAGCTTCAAAACTTCTAGTAGTCTGTAGCTAAAGAAGCTTTCTAAGCTAAATGTCATATCTATCTTCTACATACCTTGACAGGCTTTTCTAAAGTCACTTTGCATGACTATTTTGAACATATTTTTAATCTTGCTTCCTCATGACAATGTTTCATTATATATATACTAACTAAAAATTATTTTCCTTTTAGCTTCTAGAGTTTTCATTAATAATTGTTCATCATTCATCTTCCCCATGTCACCTGAGACTGCAGAGATTTTTCTTCTACCTCAAGCATCTCTCTAGACAGAAATCTTTCCATTAGGTTTGACCACCTATTTCACACTTCCTTGTATTTTCACAATGTCCTTTCTGAGATGAATGTATCATAGTCGCAGGTATAGAAACAATTCATAGCTGCAGGTATAGAAACAAACTTCTCCTACATGTTCCTACAACAGTATAATACTTTTTCTTTTGTTATTTATTCCTTTCCTAAGAACTTCTAAGTCTCTGTATGTCTTTGACCACCACTCAACACTGAGATGGGGTTTCAGACAATGATCAACAAGGATGCTATCTTTTTTTTCCAGCAAGATGTAGCTCTTTCCAAGTTCACAACTGCAAGCTTCCTACTTGCACCTTTTTCCTAGATGCCTCACTTCTCATTTATTGATTTTTGGATTTCATCTGCTCTTCTACTAACCACCCAGTAAAATAAGCTCCTTCTCAACTCTTTGGTCAATTTTTACTAGTACCATTCCAAGGACTCAAGTACCACGCTCTTGCCTAATCATTTCCCCATTTTCAGCTACACCAGTAGATTTCAAAAACAAGCAACAAACCAACCAAAAAAAACAAACAACCAAAAAAACCTCAAACTACACAAAAAAACCCCCCACACAGGCCCCAGGATTCCAGTGACTCTTCACCTGTTCTCCACTAAATTACTGATTTCATCTTTTCCCTGGCCTCTTTCACCCACTACTGATCTATAAAATTACTCTTCCTCTTTTCTATGACAGTTTCTACAATGCTTATGAAAGTCTATGAACTTTCAGTGATGGACTTCATAAAAAAGCCACCAGCACATACTGTTCAGTCATATTGTTTGGTTTATTGTTTGGGGTTTTTTAACTACCATGCGCAATTCCAGTGTTTGAAATCTTATCTCATCTTCTCTTAATGACTTCAAGGTAAATAAGACTTGGAAAAACCACCTCCTACTGGTATGTAAGAGAAATTCTTTCATTAATGAAAAATGTCTTTAAGATAGTAAGCATTAAATTAAGATTTAATATACACTATATTTATTGTGAGTAAAACAAAACAATAAAGCCAGTTTATCAGCAAAAAGAGAACAATCCTTGTACGTTACCTCTTTACAGTCTTTTACAATTGGCTGCATCATAGTAAGGTCCTGGTGACTGCCACCCATAGCACTGCTTGTACTCTTGTTTCTCACATGGCCCTTCTTAAAAGGAGTTTTTCCACCTGACTGGAACTCCTTAGTTGGAGATGTTGGTGAAGTAGACAGTACTAGTGTTTTCAATGCTGCTACTTCAGCCTGGAGGACATCAATCTTCATGGGGCAGAGGGGAATAAAGTCATTAAAAACAAAAATATAATAGTGTATAAATATGTTAAATCAATTAACAACACCTCCAGCTATCTTGGTGCAAATCAAAACTTCATCTTCCAACAGTACTAACACACAGATGCCTATGCAATTGCATATTGTAGTAACATTGGCTTCCTATGCACCTTGCTGGCTGACATGACGCTGAAACACCGTGTCCATGGGTGCTTGCTAAGAATACGTCAAGCAACACGAAACAATTGAGTATATATCCTAAAAATGTATACAGGTAATGCTCTATCTTTACGATTCACACTTCAGATTTAAAACCATGTGAAAAGACAAAGCAAAGAAGCTGGGAAAAAACTCACCTTTCCTTGTGCTTCTTTTAACTGTTTTTCTGCTGCAGCTTGTTTGACATTTGCTTCTTTAACCATTTTGTGTGCTTCCTATAAAAGATGTTTAGCTAGTGTAAATGCCTCACACAAATTTACGAAAAATCCAACAACTAAGGACATACTTTTGCTTCATGAAGACTACTTGTGAATATTAAGTTGTGCAATAGTCTGAAATGAAATAGCTACATTAAAAAAAAATCCTACAAATCTATAATTTTGATTCATCACTGGCCAACTAAGGTTCTCCTTGGTTCTGAGCCCAGATTCAGCAACTCCACCCACCTGCCTCCAGCAGGAACAATACCTGCCAGGAACACCAGGCTCCAGTCACGCTTCGGTGGCTGACAAGTTCCTTGACCCTCAAGAGAAAGACTCAACCAGCAGTAACAAAAGCAACATAGGCACAGTAGCACATTCAAAAGAACTTTTCCCTTCTTGTAGCCAGAATAACCAGTTTTAGACTGCAAATTTCTGCATGAAGGAAACCAGTCAAACAACTATGAAGTCTAAATTCTTGCCATCAATAAAACAGACAAAACAACAGCATAAAAACAGTTCATCATTTAATAAACATTTCTTAAGCAGAATGGAAAAAGCACTAATAAAACAATCCAAGTAAAGAAACAAGGCTAGGCCAATAAAGAAGGAAGCATAAAAGGACTGAGGGTTTTTCAAACATCCTTTTACCTCATACGTCTAAGCCTTTTGTCTGTATAGCGTATTTGTTTAGGCTCTAAACCAGCAATATGCACCTACAATCAAATTACTGTTCTCACATGGTACCTACCGAAGGCAACAAAAATTGAAATATCAGAGCCACCAACCAAATTACTCGGGGTAGGACCCTTTCCATATCTGTAAAGCGCCTAGCACATCTGGACACTATATAAATAAAACAAAAAAGTTCATACATCATCATTCCAAAAGATCTGGCTCCCACTGGCATACAACACAGCTGTGTAATATGGGTTTGTAAAATTCTAGTAAGTAACAAGACACATGCAGGAATGGGAACATACACATTTATACAATGTGTACAAATACATTTAACATTGACCATGCAGTTTCTGCTTAGTGATGCACCTTTGAAAGCAAAGCATGTTACTGTGCTATTACAGTGTAATAATGTAATATATGCACCCAGCTGTGCAAAACAAGTCTCAATCCTCCACTGGGATGCAACAATATAAGCCCTAGCATATCCATTTATATGGCTGCTGAAATTAGTGGGATTCAAAATTAAACATGAATTCAAGGGCTGCAGATCCCAGCACAAAGAATCAATAAACCTCACCACTGTGTCTTGTTAGAGCCTCTTAGTGAAATCAAATCACAAAAGAAAACTTAGGTAACATGCCTGTAACATTCTGGAGAATTCAAACTCAAACTAGTATTACTAATAAACTGTATTTCAAACATATTTTTAACAAATTGACATGCTGTTCTAAGCAATGCAATGTCATAAATAAAAAATTTCACTGATAATTTTCTTTTTATTCCTCCACAGTTAAAATACCTAACACCCAACATTGTCCTCCCCCCAGCATACACAGGTACTCATGCTAAAAAATACCCTTCCACTCTTCTATTTATTTTTTTACACAAAGGAACTGCTTAATATTTTAAGTAACCTTGCCCTACCATGATGTAGTTTGTAATTTGATTTTTGAATGTCAGTATTTTCAAATGTTTAATAGTACTTTTAGACAACATCATAGGTTTAAACACTGCTTCTAAACCATACCTAATGTTGTATCTTTATGCATATGCTGAAAGCCTGTACTTACAATTTAGTAAATGTATAAATCATCCATGGATTATGAAATTTATCCTCACAGTTAAAGATAGCACCATTTAGGCTCAAAGCATTCCTATATATGTTCCTAAGATAAAATAAGAACTGATCCAACTTCAAGTTACAGATTTAGCTTTTTTTTTCTGTGTAATACAATCTCACAATCTTTGCTCGTACTACTGCCTTTTCCTCAAATGCAAAGGTCCCAAATACAAAGGTTCAGGCTTCTTACTCAGTAACCAGGTTTCACCCTGGTGCATCACTCAGCACTAATGTTTCTCTTGAAGTCTGTGGGTGAAGCATGCTGCCAGACCCAAAATTCAGAAGCTGAAAGCACGGTTAAGTTACGTACTTGCTACCTCCATTCATCTGGAACTATGTTATTTTTTTATTTAGTCACCATGGCAACGCCAAATTTAGCTCTTATCTAGATAGCCTTGTTGTCAGACAGAGAAGCTGTCTCAAAATAGTTATGCCAAAAAATAAGCTGATACATTTTCCTTATTTTCTTCATTTTGTGTCTAGGCAGATTGACAAGCTCAATAAGGTGTCTCGCATCTAAGTGAAAAGTCTGCTGCTTTCTCTTAAGCCTCTACTTCAACACACCCAAGTCTTCAGGACACAAATCCCTTAATATGCTTACTGCAGAAAAATTCAGCACACAATATAGTGGTTCTACATAAAACATCTGGCTCAGCTTCCCTTAAGTATATCACATCGAAGACTCCAACAAACCTCAAACAGACTAGCTGTAAGTTCTTCCAATTCCTGTCCAAGTTGATCTCGCACTTTAGAAAGCCTTTCACATTCTTCATCTTTTAACTTCAGCTCCTATGGAAAATTGAAAGTTATTTATTCTGACTTAGAGTAGTAATTTGGCCTTTTAAAGCTAATACCACAAGAGAGGGGGGACAAAGAATAAAAGCAAATAACCAGAGGAGCATAAAACCTTTGCTAAACAAAACCTTTCACAAAATAGTCATCTTAATACTAAAAACAAATTAATGCTATGCATATATAGCTGTTTCTTCCTGCTGTACAGAATTATACCAGGCCAATCTAATGTATACCTAAGCTAAATGCCAACATTTCCAAAACACCCAGAAGTAAAAAAACCTTTTTTTTTTCCTGGAAGTATAAAAGGCTGTATTCACATAAAATATAGATCAAAATAATTATTGGGGCAGACAGAACACCAGTTCATCTACCCATTCCTTAAAATACGCTTGAAGTAATCCTTCTCAAAAAATAAAAAAATTAATTTAAAAAATCAAAAAGCACTGTCACAGGACAATCCGCAATTCTAAACATTAAACCTTAAAACACATTTTACAATAAATACTGTCTTCAAAATATCTCCTTACAATGTTTCCAAAATCATACTTTAATCATATCCTTGCCCTTGTTTACGCAGACATATAAATAAAATAAAAGCAACTTAATGAAACTCAAAATGTTAGTGTCTACACGACTAAAATTTGAGTGAAGGTCTGACCATAACCATTTTTATAGTAAGATTTTGACACGGATTTGGCAGTAGAAGGGTTACATATGCCCAATCTCATCCGTACTGAGGATAAACTGGGGTACTTCGCAGAGAAGTAGAAAAAGGCTGACAAGAAATTTGGAAGAAAGTTCTTCTCCCCTTCCACATCTATTAAACCCTGGAACCTCTTGCAGAGAGAGAAGGATGCAGACATAAAGCAAAAGAAAGAGAAGTAGCCAATTCTGACCTTCGAAATTTTTTTTGGCCCTAACTCCTTTCTCATCCCCATCCATCTCTTTTTCCTCTTCCCCCTGCCAAGAAAGGCAGTTCATTCCTGAAATGCAAGACCCAAGACTGTCACTAGTAAGTTAAAGACTTCAAATACAATCTAGCAATGATTTGCTCTGAAAACCTCCACAAGCCAGTAAAAAATAGCTGCCTTCAGAAAACTGTGGGAGGCCAGTCACAAGAGAGTCATAAAAAAAGGCCCAAATGGAAGTTTCCCTTGTGTTTTTGGAAGGTGGTTAGTATTTCTTCCAAAGTCTTCATGACTGAAGTAAAGTTGCACACAACAATGTGCAATCTTGCCTTGCAACATGCTGGTATTAGGTCTTGTTCTCAATTTCTGCAGTGAAATTGGCAATAGATTTTTCTATAAGATGAAGGGTCCGGTTTGACTTCAGCTCCTGGACTGGACAAGAGTTTAGGGACTCTTCTAGAATCCTTTAGTATCAAAGGCATTATTCTACCCTTCTTTTATTTGGTTTTAACCTTGAATATATTGACTGATTTTTAGTCTAGTTTGTTTGTCATTTGGATTTTTTTGCTTTCCATATGCAACTATTGTGTAAGACACCACTTAAATGATGGGGATTTTTCCAAACGAGGTATTCCTCAAATTCTACTCAAATCTTACTTGCCAGCTACTATTCTGCACACAGTGACCTATCTCTTTCCCAAAAAAAAAAAACCCCAAAAAACAAAGAGGCAGCAGGAAAATAGCTACAGATGGAAGCAAGAGAAGGAGAAAGGAATACCAAAAAACTGAACACAAAAAAAAATTGAAAAAAGAAGAGGTTAAAAAAAGGAAAGGGGGAAACAAAATTCAATTATTTTGTGTCGGTTTAAAGAAATTCCCATATAAAGTATGGTTCTTAATCAAGAAATGGAAGATTCTGATGCAAAACGCTTAAAGCTCAAAAAAAGTTGAAACTTCTCCTATAAATGCAGAGGAAACATCAACATTTCCTTTGGCTTACTTCCCTGATTTGTAAGGACAATGCTACATACGCATCAATACGTCTTAAGAGGAGGTTATATTAATATTCAGGTCAAGAGCTGTCAAACTAACAGTGCAAGTAAAACCACTCCAGGTTCACCTACCACTACCAATACGCTATTTACATATAACATTTTGTCTGCAACTGGAAAGATTAGGAGATTAGATTAAAATTTAGGCAGATGAGTAAAGTTTCTTAACAAAAACAAAAAGACAACACCAGGCAGTCTACTACACATGGCTGCTTAGCTGGATGTGTCAAACACTGGGCAAGTTTCCATGACATGATTCAGGAGAAGCATAATGTAAGAGATTATTTTTGTCAAGAAAATTTAAGCTCAGGGTTTTTAGGCAAGGCAGAAATAAAGAGAGCCCAAAGCAAAAAGCTTAGCAGTTATTAGAAACATTAGTACTGCCTGTGTCTTAAAGGCATTACTAGAGACTTCCCAGCCATATCCAATAAAGAAGCAGAAAACACAACTGTGTGTGCTAGACTAACCATTCATGCTGCAGTCCTTCACACATTACTGCTCTGAACAAGTAACTACACGAAGATCAGGAACTATTAAAAAGCACACTGCAAACACATTTACAGAAGGCAAGAAAAAAAATTAACTTGCATGGAAAAAAAACCCTTACACTTAAAAAAAATCTGTATCAAAGAGTCATTGTTGTTTATTCCTCTTTGATCTTCTCAGACTACAGGGTGGGTCTTTAAAAAGAACCAGTGAGATAAGAAATGCAAATTACTGCTTCAAAACCATTCACACTTTACATTCTAGAAAGAAAATCATCCTACATCTAGCTCAGCAATTTAACCAAGTCAGAACTAGATGCATAATACTGAAGAAAGAACATTTTCTACAGATATCACCTAAATTCTGAACTGTGGGATACTGCTGCATTCTGAAGTTGTCAAAAAAGTATTTATATTAAATGCACTCCTATTTGACTGGTCTCTGCTCAGCACACAAGTTAAACAAGCTACATAAAAACCAGTCCTTTGCAACCAGATTCACAAGGGTGTTTACTGTGACAGAAGATCCAGAATATCTTTTCAAAGTTAGCAGTATTTCACAAACTGTTGAATTATCTTATGGTGTGGGTGAAGATGCTTCTATTTTGCTTTCGTACAGTCTTCTTTCTGTTCGCCTGAGAAAATTTCTCTGCCTACAATACACTGCGACAGCACACAAGGTGTGGGAACTTTCATCAAAGACAGCCCGGCACTGCTAAAACACCTTCAGAGAACCAGTGCATCTTTAACAATCACAAGCCTGTGGCCTTACAACTGAACTGCAATTTGATTTCAGAAAAGACTGAAAGCATACTCTTCAGTGCAGTTCTAATGCACCCTCATTTTTATTGTTAATTTATTAGAAGATAACAGGAATTTTTAAATGCTGAATAGTACTGTATAGCACTAGTGGAATTCCTGGGTAATTTTTGTGAACCTGTTTATTGATTAATCCGTGCAGAGTTTTAAAATACCATGTTTTACTGCCAATCTGAAGACACAAGATCAAATTGTAACACTCAGTTTGTTTCTGAGATGAAAAATGTATATAGAAATTGAAGCCTTTGAAAGAAAATTCTAAATCTGATAATCAGGCTCTCAAACTATGTTGAAATTGACTGTACCACATTCTATACTACCACCTCTTTCACCAGAATTACTGTATCAGGGGAAAAAAAATCAATTTTACTCTGCTAGGAAAATATAATTAATTCACATTTTACTACAAAAAGTCAAACACGGTTTTACTTGTTATTAACAAGTGTACAGATCTTACTGTAAAGACCATGGGAATCACGGAAACCAAGTATGTTGTTATCATCTCTGGCAGACTGTTCTTTCCTCATCAAAGAGGGCTGAAAAATTAGTTTGTTTGACAAGGAAATAACGTTGGGCCAAATCACACAAAAATTCAAGGAAAGCATGACTGTGAACTGCTAAAGCTCAGAAACTACAGGTAAGCTATCCAAAATACATGCAGTATGCTGGTTAACTAAGATGAAAAGCAAAAGGTATGCGTTTGCAAGGACTCCACTGAATTTGTATATCAAGAAATACCACGCATCAAAATACCATCACTATTCTCTGGGAGGCTATCTACATGTGGTTGACCTACCTTCAATAACCTCAGTGACAGAGCTCAACCCAAATACGGCAGAGAAAGTACAAAAGCATAGAGATATGAGGACATAAGGCCCCAGGCATTACAATCACTATGCCTTTTAACACCTTCTCAGTTTCCCTGATGCTGCTTTAGAAGATTAGTGAAACAAGAAGGGTTCAGGTGACATAAAGCAAACACTACTCATCTCCACCTTTAGAACATCGCCAGAAATTAGGACTTCAGTGAAAAAATAAGCAAAAAATAATCTGAATGGTCTCAAAGACTTAAAAAAATCTGTCATTTTAATCAAGGGAGCATTTTAAGGCAAAAGTATGTAAAGTCTTATATGCTCCATTAGTACACAGTTCAGCACTGCTGTTAACCTCTGACCCAACCTTTCTCCCAATCTTATGATACGACTTGATGCTGCAACTGATCTAGATTGAAGTAGAAAGTATATTTTTCTCTCATCATGAAACAAAGTTTTGAAAGACTTTTTTAACAGTTTTGCCAGCAATGCTGTTCATCTTAAGAAGACTATAGTCTTAAGAAATCCAAGGCATACACAAAGCAGGAAAATAAGAAAATAATACTTATTCTATTACTGAATAATTTATTCATATAAACCATATGAAATGGAACCATATTGAAATGTCTAACAATTACATGGCATACATACATTATCTAATATAAAAAACCTGACAGCACATTAAGAAAAAAGCTGAACTCCGAGCAAAGACATGAAAAAATAGTGGATCCCAGGCTTTAAAATTTCCATTTCCCTTCTAGTTCCCTTTCTGATCACAAATCCAACAAATTCAAATCAATCTTGATGTATAGTACAATAGCACACAGTCTGAGTAGGAAATTTGGAACAAATGAAAAATGCAAAATAGCAAATTTGCATTTACTTTGTTCACTCTCTGCAGCTTGTAAAATTTCCAGGCTCAATGAGCTCACAAAACTCAAGTGCAAATTATAATTCTCATTTTTCTCACTAGTAAACAGCACAGAGAATTACAGAGAATTCAAAGCCATTACACAAAAGACAACCAGTTATACAAAGACTCTACCTATTCATTACATCCCTACAGGGTTTGAACTGAGTACTCATCAACAAAAGTGAATATGCTTGGAAACAAAAGTTTAAAGATCGCACGATATATGAGTATCACAGAGAGGATACAGCACTATGTGAACAGCCATGACTTTTGGAAGAAAGATACCAGAGATGGATTAGGGATAGGAAAAAATAGTCCTCATGCAGGAAGAGGAAGAAAGTGGGTATAATGGAAGGAATAGGATTTCTTGTTGTACAGTCTGTACAGACTTCCGTGGTGACTAAGCAATTCTGAAACAGTGCAAGTTTAGAAAGACAAGCGAAGTAAGTTACCCCTTCAGTATAACACCCGTAAGAATCACACGAGGACTTGAGAATTAGCAAGAACTTTGACATCAACAGTCTCAAGTTAGTGCTGAATTGCTTTTGTTAAGACCACACAAAGAGTTTTAAAACACATAACATGCAGTTAAGTATGTCCTAGCAGCCTTCATGCCATTTTTTTAACATTAACATTAGCATTAACAAATTTCAGAGTGAAATAGGAAACTCAACAGACTTTAAGAGACAAAGCAGTATATACTGGAATAAGATTTTTAGATCATTCCAAGCAATCAGTAGCATATCCAAGTTGTGGTTTTCAAGTACATGAGCTGTAATGTGGTACACTGTAAAGAAGAGCTTTTCTCAAGTTTAAATGTTAATTTGTTCTTATTTTCTAGGGTTCCAAGTTTAACTGCTAGGATTATATATTCACATGCAAAGTCCTCAAATTTAGGTCAGGTTAATGTTTTCTTTCAGTGGTCAAAAGCTAAGCAAACACACACACATTAGCAACGGAAGCCACTACTCAGCAATAAAACAATCAACAGAAATCAACAGAAAAAACCAAAAAAAAATCCATAGTTAAGATTCACCAGGACAGTAATGATGACTGCATCCAACAAGATGAGATAGCGAACAGAGGGTAGCAAGTTCAAACACTAGATGAGCTTAAACCTAAACAAGAATGGAATCACCTAGAAGAGAAGAAAGGGCACAGATACAAATAGCACAAAATCTACTAAAAAACTTAAGCACAGAGAAATGTTAAAATGAAAAATAATGGCTTTGCATTTATATAGCACCATCCATCCAAACAAGACAAAGCGCTTTACAAATATTAATGAATTGAGACACAGTGTCTTCAAAGGTATCCATATTCAATTTGAAGTGTGGTGTAACAGTACTCTAAAGAACACCAGAGACATTTTTACCACTTCTTTCCTATGCAGGCATTCCCCTATGAAACACCCCTGTTTCTAAAGCATTTATAAATTCCATGACACATGCTACACTTTTAAACTCTAGAGGAAAGAAGACTCGAAAGGTATGTAATCAGTGTCTATAAATACTTATTCAGGAACAACAGAATGACAGAAAATTACTCCTATTCTCAAATGTCAGAATGAAGGAAAGCCTACATTTCAAAAAGAGAGTGTGTTTAACCAGATATTGCAGCAAAAGCTCCCATGGTTAAGTAGCAGCAGCAGCACTAGGGAAAAAAAAAAATTATCAAAGAATAATTCTAAGACATCAGCACAGCACTTAATAAATTTTACATTAAATAATTACATCATAATAAATCTATAAGAAATGAGTAGACTTCAAGTGCACCTTCTGGCCCATCTATCATTCTGCAATATTAGAAACACTCTGAAGAGAGAAAAAGCAGGAGGAAACAAGACAACGGACCTTACCCTCTGAGCTTTTGCAAGTTCTTCTTTCAATCGTTCATAGCCCTTTTCTCTTACTTCCAGTACAGATGGGCTCCGTAAGTGAGATAAACTGTCTGTACTCAACCCAAAAATATCTTCATTTCCTTCAGCAACATCTGCTACTGTAGCCCCCTGCAAAAACTGTCTCTCTACGTTATTGCTCTCCTTCCTGGCATTACTGTGATTGAATGACCCACTCTGGGGTCCAGAGGTAGAACAAAGAACTGCGTCGGTAACATTGATGCTGTAAGGAAAGCAATATATTTTTAGTTTATATAATACTTTAAGAGTAAGTATTTTAGAAATGGCAGTAGTGATGGTGAATATATGATTATGGACACAATTTAATATTACAACATTGTAAATAATATTAAAATTTGCTTTTTGAATGAAGCAAACAGTTTATATGCAACAAACATCAACAATTTAAATAGAAAGACACATGGAATTTACCTGACACCTGATACTTCTCCGCAATTCAGTTGTCTGGGAGATGAATAAACAGGTTGAGTAGGAAGGTCAGACACATTTAATGCATTGGGTTGGATTGGTGTGGAGGACACAACAGAAGGATGTGGTCGGTAGATTACACTGGGTGAGGTAGTTTGTTCCTGAGTCCCTGGCTCATTTACTCCAAGAAGATCTGGTGTAGTAGGCGAAGCAAGGTTCACTTCATGAAAGCCTTCCAAGGGGTCACTGGCCATAATAAAAGCCTCATTATATGAATCCCTAAATGAAATAATCACATTATCAAAAAGTAAACAGGAAATATTTAAATATATCTGACAGTGATTTGAATTAAAAACACATTCAAATACGTTCAGAATACTTCAAAAATGGAAACTGTGGACTATTCTTGCAGAAGTATGAACTTCAACCACCAAAAATGTTTTTTCCCACCCATGGCACTGCTGACTCCAGAAGACCTAACTGCAGACTCCGCATCTAAATGGGATGATGAAATCAAGAACATACTCTACATCACAAAACCATGTAATTTTTAATATAATCTAGAGCTGTTTCATATCAAAACAAATACATTTTATTCATGAAAGGGGGAGACCTGGGAATCAGTGAAGAAAAAAGAAATTCTAAATGTAAAATTTCCACTTTTCATCTCAATGAAGCAAATAATCTAGGACAGAACTCAGTGAACCTTTAAATAAATTACAGTCCATAGTGGTTTTGGTTAAACTACTCATCTGATCTTTCAACAGTTCACTGAAATGACAGACTTAGCCAATAAGATTTCTCATTAAGTATGATGATGTATGTTTAACACATCACATGATTAAGTGAACATGACAATTGTGAACAAGTATACCAGAAATATAGGTAAAAAGTACTATGAATGGTAATTTAGCTGACAATCTTTCAATTTATTTTTTAATTACATATGCTTTTCATCAGATCAACAGAAAACAAGTACAACACAACATTTTAACAGGTCCTATTTTCCAGCAGTTTATCAGAGATGACAAAAATCTTTGCATAATTCAAAACTGTAAGTTGGAAGTAGTAGGGAGGAATTTGTGAAGGAATTACTTAGCACTGATTAGCCATGGCAAAAAAAAAAAAA
>VZRR01011537.1:466721-585597 GCA_013398015.1 Oreocharis arfaki
GCCCCGGGCGGGGCGCGCCCCCCCCCCGGCCCCACGCCCCGGCGGGGCCTCGAGAGAGAGGAGCGGCCGCCACCGTCCCCGCGTCCCCTCAGCCGACCTGCGGGGCCGGGCCGCGCATGCGCGGCGCAGCGCAGCGCCCGCAGCGGGGCGGGCGGGGGCAGGTGTGCGCGGCCCCGCTGCCGCCCCCTAGCGGGGGGGCGGGGGTGCCCCCCGTGAGGGGAGCGGGCGGGGGCGAGAGAGGGGCCGGGCCCGCGGGGGCCTGCGCTCGTCACCTTCGCTGAAATAGTGAAACAAGGCTTCTGGCCAAGGGCAGGCGAGGACAGGGCTGTTAGACAGGGCTGTTTAACTGCGAGTGTTTTGTTGTCATGAAAAACACAAGGAAGTTAATAACTCTGTGTTTAATGGTATGCAGTAACAAAGGCACGGAGTTGCACAATTAAGACTGAGAAAATGAAAGATATGCCGGCAATTTTCATTCATGGGGCATGCACTGCTCCAAATCAGGTTCTGAACCTCCCTAAAGTATGTCATAATTAAAGACTGAACTGTACACACGAAATTTCTGAAATGAGGCCACGTAAAGAGCTATAAAAGGACTCACTTGCTAAGAAGAGGGTTTTTTCCAGCTCCAGTAGTTTGATAAAGAGTAATTACTACTATGTCTCATCGGGGCTTGCTCTCCGGTATTCCCACTGCCACCCTGACACAAGCACAGTACTTAATGCACTTGAAGTCCTGGTCTGGACTGTTCTGTGGGTCCTGTGTCTTTAAAGGCGATAGGCAAAATGTTGTTAAGCTGCTATAAATACGACTCAATTTCACCACTGGTCTGATTACCGTGCCAAAAAATATGCTTCAAATGACAGCGGTATTGGCTGGACCATGTAATTTCCTTGCTGTTAGTGCAGCTGAACTGAGCCATGTGCTGCACGGTGAGGAACTTGAGCAAAAAACTAAGGTAAACAAGACCTTGTTCCATGCATCAGTTAAAGAATCTAGGCCGCATTCCAGTCAATAATTGAAACTTTAATTATCCTGACAGCTTTCCACTGAATGTGAAAGAATCCTGTTCGGCCAGTCCTGCAGGACGTAGCCACAGACAAATAATGTTCTCTGTGGCACGTTCCCCATGGCATCCAACAAGCAAGAAGTTAATTGAGAGCAAAATAGTATGACAAAGATGATGTCAAAAGACAAATGTATCAATGCCATTCCTCATAAAGTAAATACAGTACTTATAAATACTAACATCTTCTAAATTACTTTCCACTATGTAAGTTTACACTGACTATGATGGGGTTTAGCAGAAAAAACGGCCATAGGACATCATCATCTATAGCTTTTCTGGAAGCAATCTGAAAACCAAGAAGCCAAAGTGCAAAAAGTGGAATATTCATACGGCAGTATAACTTGAAATTAGTTGTAAAAAACCCAAAAGAGCAGAAATGTCCAGTTTAAGGAGCTCGAACTTTAAATTCTGTAATTTGCTAATATTGACATGAAATAGAATGCAGGCAGTGCTATCAGAATACAGGTTTGACAAATTAGAAGACGCATCAGAAAGTTTATTAAAAACAGGATTGCAAAAGAGACATGACAAGTGGAATCAGAAGTTGAAAACAACCTATTAAGACATAGTAAACCAACAAGAGTCTATAATTAGGATCTGTAATCCTATAGTTCTTAATCCTGTACAATGACTGTGCTTGGCATGACGATCTGCTGTCTTAACCAGATTAGATATCTTGCATTTCAAGAAATAAAAGCAATACAGTTCCAAAGACATTTGACTGTGCTAAAATTAATCACCAACAGATTTATTTTGTCAAAGTACTCCTGTATTTTGCTGTGTGTAATACTTTAAAGAGTCAGACAGCAACAAACTGCAGAAAGTATTACTTACATGGTTAAAATTAAAAGCTAAAATAAATTGAATAAATAAATTGAATTAAATCTGGAGTAATAAATAAGAGAAAGGAGCATTTTGAGAGCAGCAGGGGGAGAAGAAAAAGATATTTGCTCCTTTAAAAGCCCTTTGCTCCTTCCTGAGCTGCACAGCAGTGTCAGGGCAGAATTACTCCTCCAGGCATCATGAAGTAAGAGCCAAGGTCACCAGTGAGGGCACAGTCAAGAGCAGGGCCCAGTGGCAATAGCAACAAGCTTTGTCGTATACCAGTGACCATCACCCAAGGTGAGATGTCAAATCAAGTCCAGGATCCATTCAGGAAGTCTTGTCAGGACGAGCAAGAGGCAGTACTGGAGACATGTATGACCTGTGTGCAGACCTACACCTGTAATGTAGGTCTGAGGCTCATGCAAGGAAGGATCATCCAAGACAGACTCATACAAGACAAAGTACAGTTTATCTGTTAGTTTTGAGCTCCTTAGTGTGGTTAAATGGCCCAGATCAGAAATTCCTATTCTCCAGCTAGATAGAACACTGAATAGTACCTTAGCACAGACTTGGCTGGAGCAATCTGTGTACTAAAAACTGAGTCTCACTTGGGTAGCTGCTTTCCAGTTATACTGACCCAAGGTGTGATAAAAATCATTGCAAACAGTACCTGCACTGCACAGAGCCTCCCTGAACTGCAGCTCTGTCTGTCAGTGTCTTGTCACATTTGAACCATCTGTCTGAGAGACTGTATCTTCAAATGTGGTTGCTTCCTTTCCTAACAGTTCCACTCCACTCTACCTAAGAAACCTGTTTCAGGGAGGAGAAAACAGTAAAGACAAAGTTGTTTCACAAAACGTAGTCCCAGGCCATGGCTGAGCTTTCTGTTGAAGGCAAGAATGGCTGCAGGACTTTAGAAAAATCAAGTGCATAATTTTTCTTTGATCTGAATTTAGTTAAAGTTTCTCATCTCTTCACAGAAGCACAAATGCCAGCTAATGTAATTTTTCCCCCTACAGGTTGAGAAGAATAAAAGAATGAGATGGTTGTTGTCTTTGTAGAAGATGTTTGTGTTTGGTAGGGGAGGATGTCCCAGCAATTTCATGGATAAATAAAGCAAATAAACTTTGAAATCTCATTTTCTACTTGCCTATGGTACTTCTTACTTGTTTATTTTATTTTTTTTAATATTGAATAAACTGTAATTGTTACCTCTCTTTTTATGAAGATGTTATAAAACAATAAACTCAAGAAAACCAGATGATGAATCTATCAGTAGTAGTCACACGTGCATTGAAACTCCATAGTACAGTGGAAAAAACACAAAGAATGATGCACTGTATAAAAAAAAAAAGGTACAGAGACTGTAAGTCTTACCTATTTTAGAAATTTCTCCCCCCCTTCGACTAGCTCAGTTGAACTAACAAGCAGTATTGGGAACTATATTTCCGCACTCGGGCATATTTCTTCAATGTTTAGCTAAGCATTTTGAAAGCAAATCCAATCAGTACATTGGCATAAATAAGATTCCAGCTTACTGGAGCCCTAAAACTTTTCTCTATGCTGCCCTCCCTGTTCAACTAACAGAATGTTAAAACCAGTGAGGTCTGTGTTATTTTTCAAATCTACCCACTAATAAAAGGCCCAGAATAACAGAAAATAAGCAGGATTGATATTAACTGCTCCTGAAGCTCTTTCTCAAAACTTCCAACGGTGAAAGACAGAACAGCCCCCCTAAGCAGTGCATTCCAGTGCTGAATTAACCTTGGAATTACAAATATCTTCCAAAGTCTAACCTCATCTCCTTTGCTGCAGTGTAGAAGAGGTAATGAGCTTATCTCAGCGGATACAGGAAGCAGCAATTTTCAGGGCATTTGACAGCATCATCTATACCCTCAATTTTGTCAAAGGATAAACAATTATTTTAATCTTTCCTCATAGGTGATGTTTTCTAGATCTCCAATTGTTTTTATTGTTCTCTCTGGGTTTCTTCCTGTGAATCTTTATCAGAACAGTGTTCAATTCCAGGCACAGCACTCCAGCTGAGGTCTGACCGGCACTGGCTTTAAAATACCACACATCTTCTTATACATCCCACCAAAGATCCTTTGCTTTTTCTCTTATGGCAGCAGAATGCTGCTTAACCAGTCCTTCTTCAGCTTGTGTAGGACCTCATTTGTGAATTTTCTTTTATGTCCATTTATTCTTACTGAATTTTAATCTTGTTCTGAAAAAAAAATGATTCAGGCCCTTCATATCTTGCAGGTTTGGTAAGTGCATTGTCTATTCCATCAGCCAAGTCATTAATTAAAATACTGCATGTTATCAGGTCCAGAATGATCCTCTGAGCTGAGATGCTCTTGTTGAAAAACTGACCTTCTAAAACCATGGTTTGAGTGGGGTTTTCATACCCATCTTGTATTGTTTTTACAATAGCTTATGGTGAACAGCATGTCCCTCCCTTTCTTATGAGATGTCACTGGAGGCAATTTCAAAGCCTTACCAAACTCTATCTGTATCACATGTATTGGTTCTTTCCCATTTGTCTTCAAAAAATGTGCTCAGATCATGCAACAAATATGTTGCAGCATCAAAACCTCTAACTGTTTCGTAGTCTTCACCTCTGTCATCAATGTTATCACCTCTGTTGTCCATGCACTATATCAATGTCAGAAACAAGAGCTTAAAATGATGTCCAAAAAGCAAATGCTCATTACAGCCCTGTATTCATTAATTGAAAGTCAAGGCTTGGATACAAAAAAATATAAACTTGGCAAATTAATTCCTTTTAAAAACAGCATATATCTATGTACAACCTGCAGAACTCACTGACACAGTATAAAAAAAAATGACACACTCTTTACTGATTTAAAAGAAACCCAAAACACTATTTTGTGAGTACACAGAATGCAGCCTAATCAGGGAAGATACAAATTAATAAAGAATATAAATTCTTTGTTAGCTATTAAAATGACAGGGATTAAAAAGAAATTTCCCTTTCAAGCATGTTAGATTACAATTGTCTGCTTTGGCTGTAAGACTGATTCTGCGAACAAGCTGCCCAATTAGACCAATTCTACTGTTGAATTTGAAATAAATAATGCCTCCAGATCATTTTGAAGGTGCTTTTAAGTGTAACAATAATAAGTAGAAGAAACATATTGAAATGGCCTTACCAACTTATGTAAGGACTGACATGTGGCTTCGTTTATCTTTAGAAGCAAGCCAGAGATGGATCCAGAGTGCGATTAAAAATAGTACAACATGTTCATCCCTAGCTGGAAAACAGCAGAGATACCAAACCTGAACTCAGAAATCAGAAAATAAAAATACAAAATACATTTTCACATGAAAGTTAATTCTCCGAAAATCCAAACAAACTTTGTAGCACCGACAAACCTGTTGTTAAAACTTGGGAATTCTTTTACTTGATGAGACTCCGAAAACAGCTCCACCAAATACCAAAATTAAAAGCAGTGAAGGGCATCAGGTGAGAATTCAGGAATCCTGGGTTTTATTCAAAATCCTGCTTTGGGCCTGGGTACCTTCCCTGTGCCTTAATTTGTCCATATCTAAATGAAATTCATGAAACTTCTTTCTCCTTCCTCCGTCCTCCTTCCCCATAAAATATACTCACACGATAAAGTTTAAATAACTAATTTTTCAAAGGTCTTCATTCTTTCAGACTGGAGTTGCCATGAAAATGGAATGTGTGGCTTTAATGGGCTGTTTTTTCTTTTTTTTTTTTTTCCCAATGACACAGAGATTCAAAATCGGACTTCAATCAAGCCTGCCAGTTATTGATGAGTTCTGCCCTATGAGGTGAAGCTAATCTTATGGAGAAGTTTTTACAGGTACCAGCCGTTTCCCTGTGTGATAGAAATACCATTTTGTTCACCTTCTGTTTAGCGTTACCTGGTTGGTACAGGCATCACTCCACTGGGCATAGGAATGCCTCCCAGTTTAGAGTGGCCTTTTCTTCTTGTCTTCTTCTGTCTTCTCCAGCTCAGCATGCTCATGATGGCATGGCTCTGCAAGTTCAGTGCAGCAGAGAGGCATTTCTGAAAAGTTATCTGAAATCTCTACTCAGTTGCGTTGATGATAAAAAATCCTTAAGTAGAATTGAAACCAGGGCAGTTTCAGTTGCACAAAAGTGAGGGATTACTGTTACACTTCCCAAAGTGACCTTAAAAGTGCTAGGCTTCCCAGGAGTCTAGTCTCCAGTATCATATACATCTCTGTTACCTTGATTGGAAATGTCCTCTCACAGTCACCGTGGTAGGAAACATTTTCTGTCACCTCATTAAAATAGTCAAAGTGTGGATTTACCTAGAGGAGAGTGAAGGATAAATTCCCCAGCTAGCACCATTCAATGCCCGTGCATGTTCTGGGCCATGCACTGGCTCAGCAGCAGCACAGCAAGCAGAGGGTTTGTTTCATCTGCTCTCGGCTAACAGATTGAACCTCATGTCTGGAGGAACACTGAGACTACGTGCTGTTCATGCATTTTTTCTAAATGGAAAGTTGCAGACAACAGAGAATGAGAAGGTTTGTTGAAATTGAGGTGGAAATGATCAGACTCATTATCTGTACAAAAAGGTTAGCTGTTTATCTCTGTTGGTTCACTAAACTCACTATTCTTTTTCCTGCATGCTACTTGCTCTTTTTACACTCTTTTTGTTTTTTCACCTCTTAAGCAATATCTGAGAAGTGAACAAATGAAGTTCTAAGGGAAACGTGCAGCATTGAAGTACGCAAGAGAGGAAAGCCAGAGTTAGCTTTAGTACAGGACTGGCAGGACCACCTGGCTGATGGAGTAAAGTCCTCAGTATTATCCTTTTCACATGTGTATTATTGCTACTTTGAATACCAGAATGTATTATTAGGGTTCTTTGAACTAAAACTAGTTAAATAAGAAAAAACTCATGTGAGTTGTTCTCTTTACAAAAAGAAATTAATGGTGGTTAGCCATCTCCTTTTTTAGCACAAATACCTATAATCCTATTCTCACAAATACAACAACAACAACAATTCCAATTTCTTTACAGACAATAACTAACTCAAAAGAACTCCGCTTTTCTCAACGTATTTCCCTGGAAATGCTCTTCTGTTGTTAGTTGCTATCTTGTTCTTGGAATCTCTTCTGTCTTATCTTTCCCCTTGTCTCTCATACAAGCAGAGACACCAACAAAACTCTCTGCCCAAGAGACAACTCAAGAAAGTCCTCCCATTTGTGTTTACTGGTACCATGACTCTAAATTTTGGGTTGAGGTCTCCTTTAATTTGAATAGAGATAACGAAGGGTGTACATTCTCCCACCAGTTGCAGCATGGTTTAATCACACCTCTAGCAGTGTCATACATGGTGAATTGCTCCACAGTTTTGTATCACTCATCACTGCATGGTATTATTATCTTAAGTAGTGCACTAATCTGGATAATTCTTGTAGGTGGATTTTCATATACACAAACCAAAATATAATAATACGAAGAATTTCTCCAAATAAGCAAAGTTGTCCTTATAAATTATGAAGTGGGAGAAACAGAATGGCTCAGTCATAGTGTTATGTGTATTGTCCATTTTTACACACTGTGTCTATTATTGTTGTTGTTGTTGTTGTTGTTGTTGTTGTTATATTTCCATACAGGGCACGGGGGTCATCATTTGCTATTCTGAGATGTAACATCCGTCGCTGAAAACCTAGGACATTAAGCTGTAAAGAGAATGAATTTATGGGGCTTCCAATGATACCTCAAAAATCTTGACTGAGACCACAAACATGCCTGTTGTGCAAACAAAGATGCATTATTAACTCTAATACAGATGAATATTTTTGGTGTAAAATAAACACTTAAATGGGAGAAAATATTTGTCCTTCTCTAATTTAACTCCCTAAGAAGTGCAGGAGACATTAGTATATATTATGAAGCACAGACTATCAACTATCAATATTCTTCAATGTCGAGAACAATACAAAATTTTGTTAACATAACTTCTTCATTAAAAAGAAAAGAAATTACACTCTTGCAGCATCTGCATGTAAAAAAGAGAATGATTATGCAAATGGTTGTGCAATCAGCTGAATTTTTAGGTAAGTAAAGAAATTATCTAATATCTAATGTTTGATAATGTGCAAGAAGTTTTGAAACCCTGGTCATACCACAAAGCAGAATGACACTGACTTCAGAAAAGCCAGTCCATAGAGCAAAATCAAACACTTCTCCTTCTGTGAGTGCCTTTTATGCATTTAGCTTTCACTTAAGCTACGATAGCATATATTAAATAACCTACCCAGACTGTTTCAGATGAACATGATAAGGAGCACTTTGGAGACATAAGTCTTAAGTCATGAGAAAGCTCTCCCAGTCAATCCAGGCACTGGCTTTTGAATCTAGTTCCTGGACACCTTATTCCTGGATGCTTTGTTGATCTCATCTTCTGTCTGATAAGCCCCATGGTGACATTGTGTGTCTCTGCCTTTTGCCAATAAAAGGATTGTTGAGGCTGATAAGAGTCACAGTAGTAATAGTTCTAATAGCAAACTCAGCATTACTGCATAACAAATTATGTTTATTTCATTACAAGGAAGTTGCAAAGCGTAGTGTTTCTTATTGCAGTTTTACAGTACTCAGTGAATTAATCTGTCAGGACAGCAGTCTTTATCCTGCAGACAAATTCATTTGTAATCCTCTCAAGTATTCTACCATGTGACTTCAGGAGATAAAAGAGCCTCCTTTAAAGTATATTTCCATAACCCACATTGAGTGATGCTAAGTACAGTGGTATCTCTCCCACTAGATTAACTTTTAATTATTGCAATTTCTCTCATGAAAGAGGCTGTAAGATAGCACAGCAAGTCTCTATGCATTCATTCTACGGGCAGAGGACATTTTGTGTTAGTTTACTGATTTATTTAAGATAGGAATTCTGGCAGCAAGAGACAGTAAGTAGAAAAGTATAGCAAAACTCAATATATTCTTATCTGAGAAAATCTGGCAGCAGGTGCTTTAGCACTGCTCTCTTCCCAACACTTAAATTATTCACTTCCTTTCAATAAGAAAATTCTTTCATGTTGTTCAGACCACATTTTAGCATGTTTTTATGGCATTTCTTTGGATATTGGCATTATGTGTTGTTGTTACAGACACTGCAGTGCTTGCTTGAAGCTCCAGTAGCACACGATATGTATTAATGTCTCTTCCAGAAGTCTTCCAGTATAAATGGGCTGAAAAATCCAGAGGAAAGAGAAGCTGGAAGCATAAATATATTAAATAACTTTTATTTTATGGATTTCTACTGTCTGTTGCGCTGAGCTGTCTTGTTAAACACCCATGGATGATACCAGCAGAAACCTGTCTTGTTACATGATGCTAAAATGTTTTTGTCTCTCATACGTGTTCGAAGTACCTCAAGAGAAAATGAATGCAAAATACACCATTATTGGTGATCAATAGTAGAACTGCATATAGAAAGGAACTTCTGAAAACTATTTTTGTAGATGAAACCATATTTCCCTAGAAGGAAACAGAGGAAGAGAGGCAAAAACATTGCCTATCTTTGGAAATATCCAACAAGGAATTAGGGACACCTTAGTGATAAAAAAAAGGAGCACTTCGTAAAGAACCAGTCATAATGGAGCTACACAGCTGGAAACCTGTATTTATTTTTGCCTCTGAAAACATAGGAGCTCTAAATCTCACATCTTCTGCAAAACAGCTCAGAGCCAGCAGAGCAATCTCAGCCACTCCAATCTGCAGGAAAACTGAAGAGCCGCCAGGAAAACCACCTGATACCCACTGACACACAGAGGTGCTATTATTTACTGCTCAGTGAGACCAGCAAATGATTATGCTCAGCAAAGAAAAATGGTTTAGGTCTAAGTAATTATTTTACCAGTGACCTTAAAATATCCCTGTTGTTAAGAATTTTCCTTGCACAGGGCAGTCTCTGTAATAGGATCAGGCAGTATGTTTCTTCATGCCAAGTCACTGAATGCTAAAATGATTTGTCATCTTTCGCCACAGGCCACTGCCTGACACACACATGCCACAGTCTAATATCTCGCCTGCTTTGGCATCAAAGTGTCTTCCTCCAGCCATTAACAACAAGAGGAAAGGCAAACAATGGCAGAAACTTCCATCCTTTCTGAGAGAGTTTTAATTAAATAAGTGGACTCAAATAGTTTAATGGGACTAAGGCGGGGGGAAAACCTTTCATCATAAAATGAATTAAATCTATAAATCTTGATTATTCTCTCCCCCTGCTTTTCTTTTTATTTACTTCACAGTCACATTATTTCATTCCCTGTTGAAATTTATGACAACATTTTATGATATCTCCTGGGCTTTCACGATCTATCACCTTTTACAGCTCACTCTTAATGCCATGGGTCATAAAAGACAGAGTTCATCTCATTTTACAAAGGGGAAGAGGTAAAGAAGTCC
This sequence comes from Oreocharis arfaki, assembly GCA_013398015.1. Taxonomy (NCBI): domain Eukaryota; kingdom Metazoa; phylum Chordata; class Aves; order Passeriformes; family Paramythiidae; genus Oreocharis; species Oreocharis arfaki. Next base: position 477,060 of record VZRR01011537.1, read on the forward strand.
TATGTAAAACCTCCAGTTGCAGAAGGGTTTTCACATGCTGAAATATACAATTGTGAATAGGTCCACTGAGACATTTGGTAGCAGGAACTCTGCCTGTTTTGAGGGATGAGTGATTTCTATGGCATACCCCAGAGATCTGATTTCCCAAATCAAATCAGCAAAGCAGAAATGCAGCAACAGCTCTGCTCCAGGGTGGGATCAAGGTGCAGCTGGAGCACATTTTCAGGTTTGGTGGGGTTGTCTCTGGTCTTTCTATTTAGATGCGGTTAATCAGTGCTATTCACTGATGTGTCTTCACAGGACTGTGTTAGAGACATAATACCTTTCCAGAGAAGTCACAGAACAAAATGCTCCCTTCTTGTCCATCCCATTTTGGAGGAAATCAAATGCAAAAAACTGTATGTGCCAGCCAAAACCACTGCAAGATTCTTCATTCAAATGAAAGAGGTCCTTCCGATGGCAAGTGGCGTTATAATTATAGACTAGAAAAGAGCAAGATCAGCAGCTGCTGCTGCTGCTGCTGCTTGCGTTTGTTCCCTGTGTAACTGACAGGACAGAGTACTTGGCAAAAACAGACTTCCAGAAGTGGAAAGACATTTTAACCCCTGTTCTTGTCAGTCCAGTCCTCTTAGGGCTCAGCAGCAGCAACCCCTTGCTTCAGGTTAAGGGAAGAGCAAGGTGATTATTGCGGATCTGAAGGGGACTTGGTTTAGGACGTCTGAGAAAGAGGAAGGGTCCAGGATTTGCCTTCGGGCTTGGATTGCTGAATCAAAATAGCAGGTCAGTAGATACAGCATAAGCTTAATGTGTTTTTATCGCTGGCTTAACTCAAATCTCTCTCACTCACTTTCTCTTCTATGCCATAAACTAAAAAATAAGGTGAAGAGTGACAAGGGGTAGGTCTGCACTGAGGTACTATGTACTTACACATTCTGTAACGTGCCTTTCGTGGTCAGTTAGGAAACACTGATATCTGTTATTTTTTACTGTGGTTTCTCTCTGAATCCTAATGCATCCTGAAATTCTCAGCCAGGCAAAAATCCTATTTACAGTTGGGTTCAATATTAATGGAGAGGACACACTTATATTTTTAGCTGTTTATGCCTAAAGTCTTCTGATGATCTTAGCAGGAGTGGAGTAATATATAACTCACATTTCAGTCTGTGCTTGAGAAAGTTTCAGAAAGGAAATAAACACCAAGTAAAAGAAAAAGCAGCATCATAGATATGAGTCAAGGTCTCTACAGGCATCAAATGGGCATAAGTTATGTTATGTCCTCAAAACTCACAAATTCATACCAGCAAAAAGCCTAGCCCTATATCTGCTGTTGAATTTAAGGGCAACATGATTAATAGGAATGTTTTTCATTACACCGGTGCCTGTGGTATCTGTTCTAATGTACTCTGTCCTTCTGCCCTAGCCAAAAGAGTGCTCAGGAAGGAATGTGCTGGGGGGCATCATTATGCTTTGCTCTTCCTGTCCATCTCAATTTTAGCTTTTTAATTTCCTGTGACCATAAGTAATGTAGGAAGGACTCTCCACCAACATGCTGCCCGTGAACCAAGGGCTTGGGACCCACTGCGCAAGAGCCAGCGTCAGCGCAAGGCTGTACGCCAAAACTTCTCATTGCAAGGGGACCTAGATGGTTGTAGTTGTTCTCAGAGAAAAAAAAACACAATTGCAGATTTAAATTTGTGTTTGCTGCGTTGAGAAATCTAACCAGACAAACACATAGCTGTCTTTCATAGCTCTGTATAGTCCAAATTGTTCTATAATCACCTAATCTGACCTAATGTATATTTTAAGACATTGAATTATGTCATCCTGAAGTCCCTACATGAACCCAATGGTAAATGTTAAGGAAAGCATTTGCTTCGCAGGAAGCTAAAACGCAGTGTACCACAGGCAAGGCAAGGAAACCAAAGCACCAAAACCTAAAATTGCCATAACAGTCCCGCTTTTCTTTGCCCCGTTTCAGAGGCAGAAAGAAAAATCAGGGGTATCCAGTGTCTTCCCAGAGTTTCTATTCAGAGTCAAGGGCATTGAGTAAAGTCCTAAGAGATGGCTGGAGTGCAATTAAAATATTGAAACTATTGAAATATAGTTGCTAGAATCAAGCAGACAAATTGCATTTCATGGATAAAACTCTCTTGTCCTAGTCTAATTCATGGGGAAATATTCTTAATCCTAATTCCTATTATCACCTCAGCTCTGCATTTGTGGCCAAAGCCCATCCACTAGGCCTTGCAAGACAGGATTTGCTTCAGGTCTGTAGAGAAGGTAGACCCATTTTGTCCAGCTTAGCTACTGACCAGTTTCTGGCACTTTCCAGTCTCAGATAGCTGGGAGGAATGAATCCTTCCTGAACCTCCCATGCAGAAACCAAGGGTCGTGGTTTTGACACTAATCACTGCCTTCCTGCAGAGCTGCAGATTCTGTGAAGGTACTGCGAGCAATCTTTTTTCCTTTATGGCCCACAACAGAAGAGACCTCATAGAAAGTTTAACAGCTGCCCAGAAACCAGGGAAGACTAGCAGAATCTCTCAGCCCCTGTATGTCTCAGTCATGTGAATTTTTCCTGAAGGTCATCTTCCGTCCTATGATTTGCCCTCAGCCTAAAGATCCTAAACAAGAGGGTGGCTATCCAGTCCCCTGTTCTGATATTTGGCTGCCCCCACAATTAGCAATTTATGTTTTGTTTCATCCTGCATTTGTCTAACTTTACCCTCTCTTTGTGGCCCTGTGTTGTGCTGAGGGTCTGGGTTCTTGCCAGGCTGCAAGCCCTCCCATTATCAGACATCTTTTCTAGATCTAAGTCCCTACATTCAGTCATTCCCACTGGAGATTTCCATTACAAAGTAGATATTAAAGGGGAGATAGAGACACACTTGTTAGTGATATGGCTTAAACACATACACCACAGCATCAATGGGCAAGGTCTAAAGGCTCCTACAACAATTCCAGGAAATGCAGTGTATTTTTAAGCATTTTTTTATCCCATTCCTCCCCTGGAGCCTAGCCGCTGATTTCTTCCATTGTTTATAAAGCCTCACTCTGCTGGAGAATGGAAATCTTTGTCTCCATTTTCTTAAGCGCTGCAGCCTGACCACAAGATTTTTAGCAGACAGGACTGCATTTCCATGCATGCCATTCAGACAGGTTGGCTCTTGCATTGAACTTCTTGGAGTACAACAATGGCAACAAAAAATTTAAAGGTCGGTGCCACGGCTTAGGAAAAGAAAAACTCTAATTTGGATTCTAAACACTAAAACCCATACTTCTTTTAAGAAAAAAAACCACAAAAAATAATCTTCAGGCCCATGCTGACAAGTATCGAGTAGTCATTCTGCAGAGGAAAAGAGACAGCCTGTCAGCAATACAAGGCTTATGGTGTCTTTTCCCTGCTGATTCCCTTGGTGACTAAAAGAAAAAGTGGCACTTTTACAGCTGAATTTTAATGCCTTACTCTGTGCTCTGCATCAGAGAGACAGCCAAGATGCACAAAATACTACTAAGTCATCTATTAACTAGGAGTTCAGATTTTTCTCCTCCCCCTGCCAATAAATTTGCTACAGTGGCATGATAAAAATGTAGACAAGAATCGTATTTGTGATACACAGTAACTTTCTTGAGATTTTGTGCTTGTCTTAATTACTCTTTCCTGCATGATGTATAAAACTGCTTTCATCCACATTTGGAGTTGGGATTTGTTTTGTAAGCACATAGAAGTTCCTGTGGCATATCCCAAAGCTGGGTAAGCAAGTTCCAAAGCCAGCACGAAGTATTTACCCGTGTATTTTCAGTTGTACTTTAATTACACTGTGTCTCACACTACCTACCCAAGCAGCCCTATGGCTTGTTTTGCATGGCCATGCAATGCTGACATATTGACGAGTAAGTTTAGCTGCCAAGGAGAGAAATAGCAGCGTTCTCCAGCTGATTTCAGCTGCTGTCGTAACTGTTAATGAAAGAGGCAGTCTCCAAATCTCATTTGGTTTTTAAATTTTTATAATTACCAGAGCCAGCTAAAAATACTTGCTGGGGATGTACGTGCATCTGTGGAATTTAGCCTTACTTCTCTTACCGAGAAGCTGAAAAGTTTAAAAAAAAAATTCAAGCAAATTTGCTTCCTGTTCTTCACTCACACTAGAGTGGAGCAAACTGAGAGTAAGCAGAGATTTCAGACATGTCCCTGCCACTGCCACCCAGGAAGGTGGCCACATGCAGTGCTGACTGCTGGGTTTGGGTGGTCATTGACGTAAAGCCCAAATACAGCCTCGCATCAGTCAATCTGCAGGTCTCAACAGGGCTTGTAACTGCAAGATTTTTATTTTTCCCTCTCTTTCTGTATATATATATGAATACAAACACCATGTATTTATGTACACATACTATTATATATTTAAATTCACATGTATATCCATGTATCTATCTCTACAAGGGTACATTCAGGTTAGGATACGCTGTCTAAAATGTTGTTGGTGTCCTGCTTCTCTTCTACTGTTTCTAGGCCCAGCCTACCAAGACGATGACAGTCACATATTCCAGCAAAGTAGCAAATGCCACTTTCTTTGGATTTCACAGATTACTCCTAAAGTGGAAAGGCAGCATCTACAAATTGCTGTACAGAGAATTTATTGTTTTTGCTACTCTTTACACAGCGATAAGTGTATTATACAGGTACACTCTTTCCAATTCACATCTCATTAAATGTTTTACTGAAGTTTCAGACTTCCTAGTGTTAGGCTGATGAATGATGGGGGGAGGTTACTATTTACTTATTGTCTTTTCCTTGGACATTTTCTAATCCGCTTACCTTTCCATGTTTACTTTAAGGTTCCAGAGGAAGTATGTAGGGTGTCAATACTGTTTATCATATTCAGCTGATTGTACTTTTAGCCTAGCATTGAGCAACCAGCCTACTGAAGTTAGACTAAATAAAAACTGAGAGCTAGCCTAGGTTATACAGCTTTTGTCATTCTGTCATTTTGACACGAGCATGCCTCCCTGCTTTAGATCATAGGTATAGACCTTTTGTTCTCCCTGCAGAGCTCTGTCTTTGGTTGCTTGGTGGGAATTTAACAACCTTGAGAGGTAATAATTTTAGAGTGAAGTTACACAGCCAGGAAAAGCAAAGTTTTGCTTAAAGCTAGGAAGGCATGCAAACTTGATTTTTAAGCTTGCAGAGAACTGAGGAAAACTGTGTGGAAGCCAGACATGGTTATTATCTGTGTGTCACCCAGCACCTGGGAGGAACACATTAGAAGAATTGCTTTTTTCACCAAGGTGTGAATTAAACACCTGTATGACAGATGCAATGCATCAATTAGTACTGTGAAACTTTTAATTAATCAACTACATTATATAGAAGTATCAAAATTATGGTTCAGTTCTTACCCTGATCTGTAATTAGATCTCTGGTTTTTGTTGGAAGCAAGGAGAAAATGAGCTTCAGTTTGTCTCTGATTAATCACTATTTTTTGTTCAGTAATCCATACCTGTAAACAAAGAAAGAAAATTATAGCATTAATATGTAAAGAAACACCAGAATATCACAATTGTTTAAATTAATCTAGTTTTACTGAAATTTCAGGCAACTGAAGACCATGGTAAATACACCATAGAAAGCTTTCTATATGCACTCCAGTTTTTATTACACAATTGTAAGCAAAACCCACCAAGTATTTGTTATATGTTCCTTTTATAAGAAATGAAAGAATAACTGTAATACTTACCTATACAAATGAAAAAAAATTATATTGAAGCCTGTTGTATTTCCTTAGGTATCTTTTCCCATGGGCAGAAGCTGCCATGGTCCATTTGCTATCATTTGGTGAATATTTTCCTCATTGCAAAATAAATACAGTTGTATTTTAATCTTGTGCAAAAGAAAAATTTCCTAAGAGTAAGAACATTGCTGCCACAATGTAACATTTTCAAATCAGAGGAATTAGATTGGTAACCTTTGCAATTCAAGCAGACATGAACATTTCCATTAAGTACCACTCTGAAAAAGGAGAGTAAGCTCTGCTTGCAGACTTAGACCTCTTTGGTCTGAATGGAACAGCAAATTGATTCTCCAGGCATATTGATCCAATTAGTAGTGCCAGTCAGAATAGTCCTGAGAAAACTAAAAAGACCAGGAAATAATACTGTTATCTCCTCCAGCCTCTTCAATACATGCCGAAAGTGTTCAGCCCTTTACCTTTAAGAATTTGCTTGAAGACATTAGCCAAGGTTGCTCCCCAGTGCACATATCTGATTATTTATACGTGTTTGCACTTACTAGCTAGTGCCAGAATATTATGTAAGGACAGATACATTTTATTTTTGCTGCAGATTTTTTCTTACAGGTAGCCAAAAACGGTTCTTTGAAAAATTATCAATTTACTGTGACAAATATGCTGAACAAATCCCGGTAACTTTTGTGCTTGGTAAGTACCAGCTAAATGGGAAATTATTCTCCAACTCTGTCTCTGTTCAGGCATCTCATGAATGTTGGTGCATGGAAGCATTTCAGAGCTGAGGGGCATGTGGGAGGTTAGAGGTTCACAATAAATCATCTGCTTCCAACAGGTCTCCTCAAGTTCAAGTTGCTTTTGTTACGTAAACATTTATGCTCATGTTCTTAATATACTAACAAAAAAGGTTTCCATATATCCAGAGCTAGACACATATATCTAGATCTAGGTCATGCCCACTAACACTGGTACCTTGTACCTGATCTTTCACTGAACTAAATCCACCCTATGTTTTACTACAAAAGAGGAGATTTGAAAGTTCGTAGGTATGAGATACTCAGCTGGAACATAGTGTTACATTGCAATGTCTATTAAATAATTAGTATTTATTGCATCCTGGGTTTTGCCATTGCTTGTTGCATTTATTCTGGGAAACGTAACAGCTTAGGGATACGAACGATACTCTGCAAACTAAAATTAAAGTAACTGAAATCCTGATAGGCACCGGACTTTTTTTCCTTCTGACTCTCAGGTTTCTACGTTACTTTGGTGGTGAATCGCTGGTGGAACCAGTTTGTGAACTTGCCGTGGCCAGATCGCCTGATGTTCCTCATCTCCAGCTGTGTCCAGGGCAGAGATGAGTATGGGCGCTTGCTAAGGAGGACTCTCATGCGTTACGTGAATTTAACGTCTCTGCTGATCTTTCGCTCTGTGAGCACGGCTGTGTACAAAAGGTTCCCCACCATGGACCATGTGGTAGGAGCAGGTACCGGAGTTTGCATCCCCAAAATTGCTTTCCTTTTCCTCAGAGGTGGGGGCTCAGGGAAGGAAGGAACCGGCCTCTTTTTTTTTTTTTCCCGTGGCCCGATGTGTGCCTCATACTAACCCAAGTCAAAGCAATCACCTTTTTGTTAGTGACTTAAATGGCATAACCTTAAGAGTGCATCTTTAATGTTCTTAAAGCCTTCATCTGGCAACACCGTAGAAATCAAATGAGTTTGACACTCTTATGTGAATCTGCTTTCAGACACCATGGAGGCAATAGTGCCCCTAGCAGTCAGGTGTATGGAGCAGGTACAACATTCTCTAAAGCACAAAAAAATAACAAAGTTGTGATACAGTATGATGCAGTAGGAATGGTGACTTGTTATATGGCGTTGCCTCAGTGTCTGGGATATAACTTGGTCTGGTGTATCAGAGACTGATCTCTGCAGGCACTTCGCAAGTATAGCTTTATCTCAAATTTTTTAAAGTAGGCTGTATTTTAAATAGATTGCACATTTTAAGTGTTGTGATTTACTCAAAAAAACCCTCAGCCCCAAGGTTTTTTTCTGTAAATTGAAAACCTTACCTTAAACTTAGTTTTTCAAGGATAAATATAGTAAGTATTAAGCAAGTCTTTGTTTTCTGTTTCTTTCAATAACACAGTGAGTGTGGTGATGGTGAAGAGAGTTCAATCATGTAACACTTTGATTGTCTGTCCGTCCTTACTGACTGCTCAGAATTTAAAGACAAGGTGTGACACTGTGCCTTCTGACTGGCATGGTCAGTGTCAGAGGTAGAACACCAATGCAAAGATATGGGGATCTGTTCCAAATAGAAGTCATGTTTTGAATTTCTTGAATGTCTTGAATTTCTTACAATTATTCCTTTGGCAGAGATTAGTAAGTAAAGTTGTAGCAAGTTAAAACATGCAGTATATATATACATGTATGCATTTCAAATATGTGTGAGAAGCTTTGGATATTAAAAAAAATTCTAGGCAGAATGCACCAATCTTACTGAAAAAAAAAACCAACCCAAATCATTTATGGTGGATTCATTGAATTTTAAAGCTCTCTTCCTTGTGCTGTTCAACAAAACTGTTTACCTGGGCATGTGAGAGGCCAAGGAAGCTTCTGTCACTCTTCCCAGCAATCTGCTTCTACTACGCACTGGAAAATTACAACATTTCCAGGCAGCTAATCCAGCTCTGCCTCCCCATTGCTAAAGACAATCTGTTCCAAAGAGACAGAGTGTCACGGCGCTGTACCAAAACTGTAGACTGGAAAGCAAGTTTTGATTGTTGTTTTTTTTAACAGTGAAAAAGCTTCTACTATAAACAGTGTATATAAGTATTGATATTGTAGTCAGCTCTGAATTTCAGTACTCATTTTGTAGGTTTTAATGCATCTTGTGCTGCAGAATATTTATTGATGCAGTACCGAGTCTTTCAGGGTGTATTTTGTTCCTGTTGACATCCAGTAATTTAGACAATACTCTGCAATCATCCCCTGCCTAGCTCCCTGTGGCATTACATGTAAGACTGCAAGGGAGGGAGGCATTTAGTATGAACATGGACAGCACAAATCTCATACTTACAGCACAGTCATCATTGAAACAACTTGTGACGATTTTGCATTTTTCTGTCAAACTGAGTACTGCCACGGCATAACTATTGCCACACTCTTCTTTTTTCAGCAAACGAACTGCTTAAATCCATAGATTTTAATTTTGAGAACAGTGCCATGATAATCTAGTATGACTCAACCGTAACACAAGGCACAAAAGCTTGCTAGCAGCATCCTTTGTAACGCTGCAATTTCTGACTGAGCTGTAATACCTTCTAGGAATATAATCAGCCCAGATTTAAAATTCAGATGCATATACTGCAGGCTACACTGCATCCTAGGGGAACAGACATTCACAACAGTGAACTTGCTGTTGAAGAGTGACGTTTTATTCTCAGTCTGAACTTGCACAGTATTATCTTCTATTCACGGGTTTGTAATAGGTTTGCGTTCTTCTTCTTTTAATTAGAAGAAAACATAATTTTTCTCTCTATAGTAACCTGTTAGCCTACTGCATAAAGGCTTGAATGAAACTCAGGAGCTTCACCAACTGTAGTCTCTTCCTATAGGATACAGTCTTGAGCGATGGACCTTCCTCCTGACTCTTCCATGTTTTAACACTCTTTATGGAACTGTAGACAGTAGATGGATGTAGATTCACTCCTTTGTGATGCTGAGTGCTGGGGCACACATGCCTTGAGTGTCAAATGCCCAGCAGCCATCCTGAGGATAACAGATCTTTTGGCTGCAGGGTGCAAGAGGGAAGCTGGATGCTCAAGGACACAACTCTTAAAAAACAGAACAATGAGTGAGCAGCTGAGCCGAGAGCAGCCCAAAAGAGCTGATGGGAAATGCTGAAGAGAAACATGAGGTGTGAGCTCAGCAACACGAATACCTACAGATGGCCGAAGACTGCAGTCCCAAATCCTCTACTGGAAGGAGGCACCTAAATTACCCCTTTCCCACATAACAAAGAAGCAGAAAATGAAAATTTTACCCACTTGATCATTTTCCTTCTTCTCTAACCACTAGTATTCAAAATATTTAATGTGAATAACCTGAACCAGTCTTGTCTCAAACCATTGGGTTTTAACAGGAGAACTGAATACTCTTTGAATCACTTAAGGGAGAGCATGAGTGATTTTTTTCCAGCCAGGCTTGTGTTCTCATCAGTAATTTTCCTGTAAGATCTCTTTGGCTGACACTGTTCACATTAGTTCCTTTGATTATTTATCGATTGCACTCCATGTCACTCTTCTCGTACTTTCACATGGATTCAGTGCCCTGTCATTCCTTAGATCATCCTTTTCAAGACCTTGGCACAATATTTGAAAAATATTTCCTGTTATCTGGAGCTGCTCCAGTCTTCCAGTGCTTGTCAAAACCAGTGTTCTTGTTTATAGAGTTTCTTGGTTAATTCTTTGAATACTCCTAAATAAAAATAGCATGACCATATTTAGAAACCATGTAATTTTAATAGCTGAGATTTTATATCCTTTCCTATATTTGATGGAATATAAACTGTTTCTTTACCACTGCAATAACGGCGAGCTATTCTGAACTGTATGTTGTCTGTATTGCCAGCAATAAGAGCAATCCAGAATTAGTATTTTCTGCAATAAGAATACTAGGCATTATTACTATTCATCAAAGAGAATATTTAATCAATATTAACACAAATGCTTTAAAATTAATGTCAATTTGAACTTTATAATTAAAAGAACCAGACTTTGCTGAGCTTTCCTGAACAAAAGGTGCCCAGTTTCAGTGGAAGGCTGAACTGATCCTTGCTGTTCTTTGTGACCCCCTCAGGCTGTGTCTTTCCAGAGCCTCCAAGTGACTTGCATCCAGTGTTTACTCCAGATTCAATTTTTTGTTTTTCTGTCTGTTGTTTCAGCCTGACGGAAAGGAAACAACTTTTCCTGTCCTGTAATGAGCAGGCTGGCCAGACCAAAACTAAAGGCAGCCTGAAAGACTAACTTTCTGGAGTCAGGAGGCAGGAGTCATGACTAGCAGGTTAATTTGTCTGGTTGCCTGGTTATTTCTGTGAAGATGATTATGAGAGGTGGCTGAAAAATGTCCAGGAAACTTTTAAAAACTGTATCTTATTCTGTTCTCAAATTCTGTGATGCTGCACGAGTGCTGTGTCTTGCTGCTATTTCTCTTCCACGGTATTTTCTGTCCTGTCCTTGCCTTCCTTCTTGGTAGTTACAGTATTTCATACCTCCTATGTAGGCTCCCCTGTTCCAACTGTACAATAGTGGCATTTTCCTCAACAACAAAATATTTAAGATCATTGAGTTTAGCAAAACTTCTTTAACTTTATTCACATTTCTATGCAACACAACCGTTTCTATGTATTTATTTGTTTGCTGCCTCATGCATCTTCAGCATTGTTAGCAATAATGGAGATATTCTTAGTTACTAGTTGGAGTCTACTGTCAATTCCCTTACTGAATTTTCAGCATTCAAACTTGTAATTGATTGGCTGAGTTCCCTATTTTGGGGCTGTCATGTTACTAACTTTGGCCTATTTCAGAGCTAATGTCAACACAACAAAAGAACCTTTATATCCACTCTGATAGACGTCACACACCTGAGCAAAAACTAAGATCCTCCAAACACGACGATTGCTCCAATACCAGAAAATCCAGGATTTGGACAAAGGAAAATATGAGTTTTCTGAGGTTTTTTTTGCCAAAGCCTGGGTGGAAGGAGACCATCATATCAGAGCTTTCTTCCCCAAGGGGGTGGAGGTGTTCCTCCAAAAGCCAGCTGCTCCCTCGCCAGTCCCAGGCAGTGATTGGCTCTGGTGCAGGATTTGTCACACACAGCCCTGGCTCCCCTGCTATGTGACCTTGGGCTTGCTTGCAGCACGGGGAAGCAGGGCTTCAAGAGGCAGGGGAGCTCTTCAGGAAAGCTAACACCTTCCCAGCACCCCAGCAAGGCAAATTGCCAGGCAGAGAGCAGCTTCAGCCCCACAGCATGTCACCTGGCCCGGTGTCCCCTTAGCAGCGGGATTTCTGTGCACGATTCCCTCTTCATCTCTTTGCATGCCTTCATAACCCCAAAGAAAACATGAAACAATCTGTCAGGGAAGTATTTCACTGGCAGAAGGCACACTCTCTGTTGGGCATGCACTTGTATCCTCTGTTGCTTGTTCACTGCTTTGCAGATTTAACAAAAATCTATCAGAATCAGAAGGTCATGTAACTGCCCTTACAATGTATGTCAAAATGCTTCTGAAAGCTATCATTGCTGAAAAGTGATTGTATCTTGACTGATATATCCAGTTCCTTTTTTTTCTGAAAGCAGAATATTAAACTAGAGAGTAATTAGTACAATTTTTAGTATTCTATGTATCTACCACGTCACCAGTTAGATATGAGAACACAGTGATAGCAGATTATTGCTTATATTGGTAAAGTGGAATTCAACATAGGTAATTAATGTAAAAATAAGTTGTTTCAAGCAAGATATGTTCTGGGGAAAAAAAATTTACAAAAAGAGGAGGTTACTAGTTAGAATTATGGGTTGTGTTTAGCAGAGCTCTACGCAAATATTACATAAACAGATAGAAACATGTTCCAAATTTATAGTATCAGTCGCACTCAGAGCACAGAATAAATGAAGGTTGTTTTGGTTTTTTGGTAAACAGGTTTTATGACAAGATATGAAAGAAAACTTTTTGATGACCTTAAGTCTCCACACCTGAAATACTGGGTCCCATTTGTCTGGTTTGGAAATCTGGCATCAAAGGCACGAAAAGAGGGAAGAATTAGAGACAGTGTGGATCTGCAGACACTGATGAATGTAAGTAGCAGAAGTAAATCTATGAAAAACTAATCTGAAATTGCTACATGGTAGCTTTTCACTTACATAATTGATTTAATTTAGTGTGCATAAGTCTCCTGTGTCATCTAAATGACCAGGATTTATCCCACTTTTCTTTGTGTACCAATGTACACACACAGCAGCATTCACTGGGATTCTTTTTAATATGGCTAAGAAGATATTGAAAGAAGAAATAAATTGATGGGTAAAAAACTTTTGTAACATCACAGTAAATTCGTACTTGTTCCATTGCTGAGAAGATGAGAAATGAGTATAATTTGGCATTTTGAAGATTTTATTGTCAGTTTCAGAGAAGATAATCTCTCCCTGAATATTTCATTAAGTGGTAAAACATCCTTTTTATGATATAATATATTCTCTTTCATGTATCACTAGACTACGGATAAGATAGAAGCAGAAGATGAATTGTGAAGAAATACAAAGTATACTAAACACTCCAGCTCCATAAAACAAGTCAATGTTCAAATGGGGTTCTGAGACAGTTATACTATCAATTTATATATACTATGCTTTCTTTTCTCCCTGTGTTTTTATATGTGCAAAAATGAACTGCATCAAAATATTTTTAATTCAGAATTGTACCCCATGCAATTTTATTTTGTTGTGGTTTCTTGCTCGTTGGTTTTTTTTTACCCTTTTAGGAGATGAACAAGTACCGGTCTTGGTGTAGCCTTTTGTTTGGTTATGACTGGGTTGGAATTCCACTGGTCTATACCCAGGTACTGAGCTATTATCTTGTAGAAAATTCAAAACACAATTTCCATAAAAGGGAGGGGGGGATACAAAACATTCATAGTCTCAACCAGAGTCTCTGAGCACTGGTTCACTCATACAGGATCGTGGAGGCCTGGCTAACTATTTAAGGCATATTTAATGCAGAGACGTTTTGAAGATCTTGCATGATTTGGAAGAGGAGAGGGAAGCACTGAAATGTTTTTATGTTTCCTGAGTGTTCTTCCTGATCATAATTATTCCTGTGGCCTCTGTATTTGCAATACCTCCTACAGATTTATAAATTATATGGCAAAAGGCAGTCAAAGGCCTTTGGGTACGCGTTGCCTTATGCCTAAGATTGTATTATGCCATTATTCCAATGAAGTTCTGTTCTTTGCAGGTTGTTACTCTCGCTGTCTATACGTTTTTCTTTGCCTGCCTGATAGGGCGCCAGTTTTTGGATACTGACCAAGGGTATCAGGGACATGACTTAGATATTTACATTCCAATCTTCACACTGTTGCAGTTCTTCTTCTACGCAGGATGGCTCAAGGTAAACTAGCTTTCTGGACAGGTGATGGGGGGGCCCTCCCTGGGGGGCTGGTCAAGGTGTCACGTCTGTGACACACGCATGGAAAATCACCAATGAATACTGAAGTTACACCAGGGGTGAATTCAGCCTTAAGTGTTCTGTGGTCATATAGAAATATCATGCAATACATTTTTAATTCCACCTGACGGAATGTATGGTAAGAAATGGTCGTGAATCTGAAAGAGCCCATTTTAGTAGCACCAGTGCAGCCATAACTCCCCAAGAGAGTATTATTCCCACAAAAATCAGGTCTCGGGACTTGAACTATAAAGTGACAGAAAAGAGATTTAAGAAACCCCTTCTCCCACTCCGTTCTGCAGTGGGGAAATATGGCTGCAGACCTGGCATCAGCTGAAAGATACTAAATTATACTTTCTTCTTATGATCAAAGCCAGTAGTATCTGCTGTTAACTTCATCAGATGCAGGCAATTAAAGGCCCCCAGTTCCAGAAGGCTATGAAAGGGTGCAAGACAATATTGGCTAGACCTCCACTGCATAAAAGTGTTCATTAAAAAGAAGAGTTATAGAGGAATTGGATGCTGCCCATCAGCCCATTGATGACTGCTAGGCTAACATATCATAATCAATCTGATAGTGGAGTAATTAAGCCACACACCTCAAGGTGATTCTCTCCTCTGCAATAAACTAACTGGAAAACAGTTTCAAATAAAAAGCAGACTGACACACTGGGTTCTATGCACATTAAGATCTCCTTTCGGGTTTATTAATCATGGCTGGAAACATAGAGCTAACTTTTCTGTCAGAATATAAATTGAACAAAGTTGGCCAGTTTTAGAGACACCTTCCTGCAGCCAGCTCCAAAGGGCAGAGAAGGCAGCACACCGAGCTGTCAGATTGTGAGGAAAAGTAACGTGCCTGCAGGACAAGCCCCTCTAGTCCTGTGTCCTAGGAAATCAGGGGGAAAAGGATTTTGCTTGCATAGAGACTAGCCTGGATGGGAGCAGGAGAGAGAGGAAGGGTGGTTGGTACGGTGAAGGTAGCAACTTCTCCTGGAGAAAAGTGAGGCTTTATCTCTAGACAGTGTCTTCCAGGGTTACACTAGAGGGTTAAAACTGTAATCTGTTCCTCTTGACTACCTTGCTGGTGCTCTTGAGGGGAAGTGGATTTTCCTTCTTCAGCACCCAAGGATGTTAATGGCACCTCTTCCAGTTAGGCTCAGAGCTTCCAGGCACCTCCTGTCTGTGGCAGGTATGAGATGCCATTGTAATTGAAAAATCTTCTGCATAAGGAAATGAAAGGGAGGAGAAGAAGTTTTAAAAAGTTAATTTAATATCAGCAGTGTTTCCTCAGACTGAAGGTTTGTCCAAACCTTCAGTGCCCCAAGCTAGGATATTTTTGTCTTGAAGGTTACAGCCAGTTTCCTGCCAGGCAGCAAAAAGGGCCCTGAGATATTGACTTCCAGTAACTTGGCAATTCCTCAGAAATAATGGGTAAACTGAGCTCATTCCTTGGCCTCAAGCCTGGTCTGTTATACCTTTAATACAGGGCCAAAGTTTCCCATTACATGAGACATTTCTAAATCCTCATTTTCATTACAGGGACAGATGGACTGTCCAAATACAGAGTTTAGTTGTCCAGCACTACATTCCTTTCTGGAGAATAAAGTCATGTCTCACATGCCAGGACCAGGTCAGCCAAAAAAAAGGCCACCACCGCTCCACTTTACTCTGTCCCAGTCCTGCTCACTTTTTTAAGCTCATGTTATAGGTTTTATGGTGGATTTTTGGGTGGTGACCCACTGGTTTACACGCAGCTGATCCATGTCTTCCCTGGAGAGCCACAAAACAGACTGTGTTCTGGTTCCTTCCTATTGCAGTTGTACCCAAAATTTAATACCATGTCAATGAGTGTGAGCAGAGGTGACCCCTGTCTCCTTTCATTCATCTCACCTTACAGCTGTAAGTTATTTAGATCATAGCTGTGCATTGTGAGGTTAATGAACAGGGCTCTTTAATCATACAGTTGCTTTACCCATATCCACATTAAACCAAGAACCTAACTCCTGCTCCTGTGCGTGGCCCTCGTTACAACTAGGAAGGCTTGGAAGGGTTATCAAGAATGTGATTAGCTTCAAAACCAGAGTTTGAAAGGATAAAGAGAAGGAGAAAAGCATGGAGGGGAAAGGAAATGGAGAAGCAGTCTGAATTTCTTAAAACTTTTTTTTCTATTTAATCTTAGTTTCCTCCCACTGCCACTATGTGCTTACTCCCTGCAATGTACTTTAGTGATCATGGGGGTGGGGGGCAATCTCTAGGTTTTTTTCCACTGGATGTGGGCAGCCAGAGAGGTATCCCTTTACAGACTAGTTCCCAGACCAAGGTGCCTCACCACAAAGGTGTCTGAGCTCACTGTTTGATTGCGTCAGAAGGATGAGCTTCTGCCCTGCAGTTTCAACTACTTCAGGTTCAGAAACCCAAGCCAGCAGGCTGAATTAAAGGACAGACTCAGATTCTGTCTCTTGGATTTAGCTAGCATGATGCACTGAGTTGACCTGAGTCAAGTGTTTTTGTAGGCTGCTTTTCCTCAAAAGCCTTGGAAGGTTGCCATCGGGGTTAACCCCAATAGAGAGGCAGGGGCTGAGGGCTGAGGTGGAGAGACGAGTTCTACTCCCTCCAGCAGACTCCAGCTGCAAGGCTTGGGAATACTGACCCCATGGGCTGGCAGACTATTGCAGACACCAGGGCAAGAACAGAGCCTCTAGCTGCTAAACCGTTCATTTAAATGAGCCAAGGACAACAGTAAGGAAAGGTAATGACTATTGTATATGACAATTACCTTGGCCCAGACATGTCTCAGTTCCCAGCAGGCCAGCGCTGATGACTGTGACTGACAGCACCAGCAAGGCACAGAGATATGAATCTATAGTGAAAGCAAGCTGTTCCTTCACTAGGCTGGCAGATTCATCACACAGAGCTCAAGCTATGATTGCAAGTGACAGGCAGGGAGGCAGAGATAAATACAATTCTACTTTGTCTGCAGCAGTAGTCCTGACATGGCATGCCAGCCTCTCTTCACTGTCCCATTTTCTTTTCAGGTCGCTGAACAACTCATTAATCCTTTTGGAGAAGATGATGATGATTTTGAAACTAATTGGTGCATCGATAGAAATTTACAGGTTGCTGTTGTTCTTTCTACTTCCAGCTCTACTCTACCATAGGTTATCATTACATCTAATGCAGTGTCGTGTATTGAGGAACAAATTAGGGCAACAAGTGTCAGCAAAACATATTCTTCCCCTGAAGGTTTACCTATGGCTGTGATCCACAGAATTTGTTTTTATAAGCTAATTCATCTTGATTTTGGTATTTGGCATTTAAAATGCCTGAATAAACATGCGAACAGCTGACCTTAAATTATAAGATCACTTTATGCCTGGAAAAACATGTAATGTAGGTCAATCCTGCAAAATCCAGAAGCCATTCCCACATAGATAAGAACATGTTCTGCTAATCTGAATGTCTTGTGATTAAAACATTGCATATGAACCTTCCTTTAAAAAGAAAGGCAGCAAAAATACTAAAAAGACCAAGCAGGGCCCTGAACTAGTAAGCAGGGCCAGTACTATGATTCATGTTCTGATGCTGCCAGCCATGGCAGTGTCTGTGGTCAGCACAGGAGCCCGTGTCCCCAGTGGCAGGAGCTGTGAGGTGACAAGGGTACATATTTATTGCAGTTACCCCTGATTCCCAAAGAGCCCTGTCTGTTGTGCTGTGAAGGAGCTCAGAGACATGAGGAGGTCCCACAGCACCTGCTGCTCCCCTTGCATAGAGCCAAGCTTAGGGCTGGCTGAGCTGCTGTTGGACTCCACTGCAGCAAAGCAGAGCCCAGGAGTTAGGGGGAGCAGGGGTCACACAAACCACCAAATAAAGCAAAATAACCAAAGTAATCAGTGCAGGTATGTGCAAGAGTGGAAAAGGACTTCACACTGATAAAGATGCTCTCTGGCTTAGCACCACTTCAGGGTACTCATGCTACTGTGCCTTAGAGCCTGCTGTGTAAAATGTATTAGAAGAATGTTCATATACATGATTCAGAAAGTCTTAAAATGGCAATGAAACCTATCAGAAAGATTCTTGACCTCTGGACTTTTAAGGAACACATGTAATATTTTACACAGACTTTCCATAGCACATGAAGGATCACATTTAACTCATTACACATGTGGGAAGGACTTCAATCTGGCACAAATACCTTTGCAGTACAGAAGACTCAAGTTATGATAAAATTTATGCTTTCATGAGTATAGGCAGATATAGAGGGTTCATTTTATAATATTGAGTCTCTTCCTGGTGCCCAGGCCATCATACACAGCTTATGTTAAAGGGTTTCTGAAAGAAATGTTGACCCAGGGAGTATAAAGCAGGTGATTACAAATACTGCACTATGTTGAAAGTGACATGATTTATACAAAAAAAATCTAAGGTTTCACTTCTGGCGGTGGATGAGATGCACATGAACTTGCCAAGGATGGAGAAAGATATTTACTGGAATGATACCTCTGCCCGGCCACCCTACACAAAAGCAGCTGCTGATTACTGTATTCCTTCATTTCTTGGATCAACTATTGAAATGGGGTGAGTGGCACTGAGGGTCCTTAATGCCATGAGAAAGATCAGCACCCCAACAGCCCGCGCTGACTGGCAGACAGACAGTGCAGGGGTGCGGGCTCTGACAATACTGCAAGCGGGCAAGATGGAAATGGGAAAAGAAATTAGGAGGGAGTGGACAGGCTGGTGTTGGTGAGATGATGTCTCTAGTGGTCCATGCATTCACTTGAATTGTGCATGCATATCTTAAATTGTATAATCAATAAATAGAGCGTGTGTGCAGGGAGGGTTTGTTGATACTCTCTGAGCACCAGATGATACCTGAAGACAGTGACTGACTTTTCTCAATAGTGCTTTCTTTACTACAGCTTCTTCATGCATTCCCAGTTAGCAAAAGAGCTATTTCTTTGTTCATTTTGTTAGCAGATAACAGTTAAAATCAGTCCAGATTTTTGTGAAGATCAACAAGAAATCATCTTAAATGTTGTATGACTTTTCATTGACTAATAATCTAGGCATGGAAGTTGAAATGGTCAGATTTTGTGAAGGTATGAAGAGGATTTATTTGCAGAGATCAGCAAAGAGCAATGGTTAGAAAGAAGCATAGAGGGTATAGGATTGCCCCCTGTTGTCAGGATCTATATGAGAAATCAGTGATAGGCTGGTTAGCTTAGAAGCTGTTGGTTTAAATACTTGTGACATGCTGTAATATAGGCAGGTCAATAAGTGTAAATACTCTCATGCCTGAAAAAATACCAGGCAAGTATATGTTCTCATCTGAAAATCGTTTTTAAACTTTACAGAAGCCATTTTTTTAACTTTAAAAATTATCTCAAGATATTTACAATTTTCCCCATCATTTCCCACCTTTATCAAAATAAAATGTCTTTAATTTTTTGATTCATTTGGCCTCAAAACTGTGGTTTTCTCATTTTTGTTCCTCATATTTTTTCATTTTTGCATGCATTCTAGTGCGAAGGACAATGGTTTATATGAGTTCCTTTTATCACACACAGCCTTTTCAGAAGTTATTTCATTACGGAAAAACTATAAAATGGCAAAAAGAAAACTAAAGAAGAAAATTTAAAAAGTAAAGAATAAAAATTCATAGAATATAATTTATTTTAAGGCAATTTCTAGGAGGAAAGGGTGGCAAAGAAGAAACATCAGTAAGTCTGCAAATAATTTTTTAATAAGAAGTACTTCACACAAAAATATTAAGGAAGGAGTGAATGAAAAGTAGCTCCCTGATAGCCCCTGTGGAATGCAAACAGCTCTGATGTGTTGATTTTTTATTATCTTCTCATCTGAACCATTTCTCTGTTCATATCTCTGAAAATAATGGGTAATTCTTATGCAAACTTTAAAAACAAGATCTAAAAATTCTTCCAAGTCCAAAGCAAATATACAAAGCTTGAGCCCAAATCCAAAGTCTTCTCCAGTCACCTCAAGCTGACATCTGAAACAGGTTGCCCAAAGAGGTGGCAGATGTCCCATTCCTAGAAACATGCAAGGTCAGGTTGGATGGGGCAATGAGCAACCTGATCTAGTTGAAGGTGTCCCTGCTCATTGCAGGGGGTTGGATTAGATGCCTCTAAAGGTCTCTCCCAACACAAACTATTCTATGATCATCACAAATGCTGGCAGGCTAGTGTTGCCCGCCTGTGCTCCTTGCCTCAGATTTGGCCCAAGCCCCTTTGCCATTCTTGTCCTTAGGACAGGTAACTGGGCTGCACTGAGTCAGTGATGTGTACTGAATTGACTGGCACATGCAGCAGCTGTTGTTCTCATGAGGCACCAAGGCTGTGCAGGAGAAGAGTACCAAGTACAGGTGAGACCTTCAGACACACTGTCATGCCCCAGAAGTAAGTGAAATTTGGTCATCTGAGTATTTTCAACATTTTTTGAAACTGTTGTACTCTGTTTCCAGCAGTTGCTTTTTCACTGTTGTTATTTTTGCCTGAAGGATTCTCCTAAAAAAGCAACTACAGCACTGAGTAGGACTCCTTTCTCCCCTTTCCCTCACCCTTAGCACCAGCCTAACCATGTGGAGCTGCCTCAGAAGGATGCAGCTCAAATACGAAATGGTGCCAGATGCCTGGCTGGATGCCGTCCCAGCCTCGTCCTTAGGAGAAAAGACACCTGGATGTGGAGAGTTCTCTATGTGATCTGTCTGATTCAAAGGCACAGACACTCTTTCCTGGAACCCTCTTTTCCTGCTTTTCTTTAGGGACACACTAGGGCCTTGGTTCCTATCTCTGAAACAGAGGGATGTATATGTGCATAGAAACCCAATGCTTCCTATATTTAAGTGACATCTACTATCTGGCTTTATTTGGCAGGCTGGCTGATACAGAATTCCTCTATGGGGAAGAGTGGCCTTGGGAAGAGGAGAAACACCAGAGGCAGCATTCAGTTTTGACAAGAGTCAAGAGGTTTCTCAGCGTCCACGAGGGTCCTTCATACCCGACTCACCACCGCTACAGTCGGCAGACAAGTGAGAATTCGGTGTTTTTCCCAGCAGATGAAAAGGGGCACATCAGACGGCTGCAGGAAATGCACACAAGAGGGAGGCACTCTACCTCAAGCTTCAAGAGGAAACATGAAGGAGTTAGCAGAAGTACCAGACTTCATGGTAGCCGAGAGCTTGGACCCATAACTGAAACCTCAAGGAACGAGGCACAGTTCAGCGACAGTGAGACCTCATCAGAGACAAACAGGCCAGTTCCTGAGGTCATCATCTCTGAGGCCAAGGAGATTGCGCCTGATGTGCTGGACAAACCAGACCTGCCAACAGAGCGCTCTGCAAGCATGCCAGAAGAGAACCTCCAAAGGATCCTAGCCAAGGCAAATGTGGCTCTTCTGAACCAACACTTTTTCCCCCCAGAAATGACTCCATACCTTCCAAGTTCGGAGGTGCATCAGTCGCTTCCCAGTGTGATAGGAGAGCCCAAACATGAGCCCCAGGTTAGTAACATAGCCGGTCTCATAACAGATCATGAGAGAAACCTTCAGCGATGGAGTTTACCAAGCTTCCATAGTCCTAGTACAGCATCAAATGGTGATGCTGCACCGCCTTCAACAGATTCTGGGATAACTTCACAACAAAGGACATTCAGTGATGAAAAAAATGTTACTTCTGCTTCTGCTGCACAAGCATTTGAGATGCAGGACTTATGGGAAAACCTGGACAGTAAAGAAACAGCTATAGTAGAATTTTCTAATGAGGAAAGTGAAAGAAAACTTTGACCATTATTCCTCTGGGTTTGACTGAACTTTTTGTCTTCTCTTGCACATGGTTCTCACACAAATTTGCTAAAAGTGCAGAAGGGCAGACTTGATACTCAGACAAGTCATGAACAAGATCCAACAGAGGATAAATAGGAGGCATTGTGGTGACATACTTTAGGCCATTTGGACACTGGCTTGAAATCTGTGACCCTGTGGGAAATACATTTACACTGAGAACTGGGAGCCTCAGGAGTGGATACAAATCCACTCAGCTAGTGCATATGGCAGCAAGCTGTGTAGGCTCAACTAGAGGAAACACTAAGGTTATCAGTAGTGTGGGGTGGTTCCATCCACTTTGGATACACACTGAACTCTGCTGTCTTTGCTCCATCAGCTTAACGTACATGACATCCCTGTAAGATCCACCAACAGTTTTGGTTTCTGCTCAAGTTGCTCAAAGGCAAGATGTGGGTTCAATTCCCTTCTTAGCCTGGAGAGATTCAGCCTACCATCTCTCACTGTCTGGAGGAACACTTGAAAAATCAGGCCCCTCATTTGTGTAGGACAGTATCCTGCTCCGCTCCTGATGAAGCTGTGCCACTAAAGAGTAGAAAAAATAAAAGGATTAAACATTCAATTTCATTTTAAAAAATGAAAGGTGCAAAACAGCTGATGAGCTGGGCATAGGATGTCTGAACCTTCAAGCACATACGTGGCATACCCAGTGACAGTTTATTGTAAAACGAGGCTCCCAGGCATGCTCCCTAGTGATGACAGGGCAGCAACACGCTATCAAGAGGTGATGGAGCTGCAGGTGCAACTAAGCTTGGGGCTCACTCTATTGGAGATCTCCAGCTGGAAGTGCACAGGCTGTAGTCATCCCAGGCAGACAACTAAGTGGTCCATGACTGCTAGCAAAATTGCTCTCCACTTCCTAAACCTCTCCCCCATTCCCATGCTTCCCAGACGTACCACACACATTCTTAATTAATGCAAACCTGAGTCAGCATTAGGTGGCTCCTGCTACTCCAGGGGTGACCAAGCCACCTCCCTAAACCTCCTGGTAGTGACCTGGCCTTTCAGCTATCACTCCTGCAAGATGTCTCAAAGCAGGCCAGGAAAGCTGCCACAGCTCCTTGGTTTTATCTCTCACCCACGTTTACAAAAGTGCAGTCCGGAGCCAGCATTCTCCCATGAATGAGTATCCAAGTAGAGGGTCTCCCCAGACAAGGGAGAGACAAGGTAGCTCAGGGACTGGCAAGAACAGAGAGAGGGGGAGAACGAAAGTTATGAGTCTGCAACAGCCAGCAAAATCTGCATGGACTGCATGGACAGCAAGTCCCCCCAGCTCTCTTGCTCAGAAGGTTGCACTTCAGAAAACAAACCGGCCTCTCTGCCTGGGTAACTGGTAACACCAGTAGCTCCTGGGAGACTTTAGGACTCCCTGAAGCCGGGAAGGGAATGAACAGACCTGTCTGATCCCGCTCCTATGGCCAGCAACTTAGGTGTGGAGCCCTTCTAGCAGGCTATCACATACAGCAGGACTCTATCTCATCTGGGTAGGCTTCAAACAAAATCAACCACTCTCCCCACTTCTACTTCTTCCAGCTTTATTTCAGTCTGGGAATTGGCTCCTGCTGCTGTATATTAGGCAAGGTCTGAGCAGAGCCACACTCTCAAATCCTCCAAAGACAAAAACACATGTATCTCGTTGGTTTAGGAAGCACAGGACACTTGGCCCAAGGAAGCACCGTTTAAACTCATATTATGGGAATTCCAGATATGCAGAAAAGCCAAGCACAGATTTGCCAGGCACCTATGGAAGGACTTCTTCACACCATGAGACGAGGTGACAGTGGTGTCTGACAGCAGCTTATTGAAATTCGATCACAGTTTACTCTCAGGCGTTCTGGTGCAACCTCACCCTCGCCACTCCACAAGAACTCTTCAGGCAATTCAGGTTGCTACCTTCAGGTTTGACCAACAAAATGAGAAGCTCTATGGAGTGAAATTATATTGAAATAAACAGCACCTCAGCCTAGGAGTCCAATTTTCTGAATGGCCCTTACCCAGCTTCTGGAAGCATTCCCTTTTTCCTCCCAATTCCTCTTTCTTCTTGTAGCTGAAGCCACACTTTTCAATTAAGTGGTTTCTCAATCTAATTGTATCTGCAGTTGTCAAGGAACTTAATTTACCAATGAGCTTAACTTAAATAAATGGCAAATTTTAAGTATAAACAATCCATTTTTAAGGATAGCCAGACAGCTCCAGTCACACAGCTAGAAACTAAGTAAAAGTAACTGCTGCTGTCCTCTATAGCACTGTTTTAAAGTCAGGAAAGCAATACAAATTTCTGGGCTGTTCGGTCATACTCTTCCCAGCCATGCATGTATAGGAAGGGTTTTCAGCAGCTGAGAAGGAAGCCTGGCCCATTATCTAGCTCTCTCCTCACAGTACATAAGCTTGAGGAGCTGTGCTTCACACTGTATGGGAATTTAAGCCAAAAAGTAGAGATGACTTTCAAGTGTCCACCATGAATCTGCATGGAGAGTCCAGTCCCACCATACCTCCTCACTCTACTCTTTCACGCAGCTTCCACCAGGGCTTAAGGTATTGGACCAAAGTGCTCTGTGTCCCCAACCCAGACATCAGTTTGTTTCATTCCAGCACTGCTAAGCATCAAAAAGCCTTCCCAGCTTCTCATCATCCAGCTCTGCTCATCTTCTTCTCAGCCTGGCCACTGCCTAGGATGCACACTGCTGCTTTCCACCAGGACATTAGACATCTGATCAGCAACGATTTTGCCACCTCTCCCACTCACTCTGCCAGCACACCCTGGCCCTGCAACTGAGTTCATTATTTGGTGGAGGCTAAGGGTGACCGCACAGCAGCTATTAGGTAGGTAAGAGCTTCAGTTAAGCCCCACAGAGGCATCTATTAGTCATGTAGATGCATGCTAAATTAGGAGTTACAGCTCTGAAGTCACACAATGCAATCTGTAATCCACAACCAGCATTTCACACAGTGGGCCAGCTCCACATCAGCTGCAGTATTCTGTTAATTGCTTGTGAAGAAGCTAGTGCTGGGATGAGTTACCAGAAAAATTTCCTCTCCTCATTTAGTCTGTTATCTCACTTTTTGCAAACATCTGTGGACTCTGATTTGTATTCAATTATCTTTCGGGATTATGTGCTCTCTTAGGCACTTCTCTCAGCAAACTATTTGCCATAGCATGGTAAATGGATTATTTTAGCAAACCCAACAACCTACAATTCATGTTCACAGGTATGAGCAATGTTGAATAAAGGCACCTGGAGAAACACCATCATCCTGGTTGTACTGAACTCTCAAGAAACACTTCTGGCAAGGGTTTGACCTATAGTGCAAATCAACTTGATGTCTACCAGGAACAGCAAGGCAGACTTACAGAAACTGGCAAAGCTGGAAAAGGATAGAACAGGGCCAGGATAGACAAGTAGGTCAGAGCAGCAGTTTGCTCTCATCAGATGGTGTTAATCTTGAGCAGGATCAGATATATCAGAACAAAGAGAGGGCTAGTCCCTCTGCATGCTGCCTGACTTTCCACCTGTTTCTAGGATGTGTTCATACTCTGCTCTGGAATTCATAGAGCCAAGATGTTGGTGCTGGGACCGACTGGCTGCGGGGGCATGTCCCAACACCCTTAAAATCTCCTGTCGTAAATAACAGATCTCTAACTCTGACTGCAAACTCATATTTGAGGAATATATGCATATTTTATATATAATGAAAATGTACCAGAGTGTTAAGTCTGCTGCATAGCAGAGAAAACAAAAATACTCTGCTGCTGTTAAATGAGGTATGGGGCTTTATAGCTGTTTGTTTGTCTTGGTTCATGACCAAACAAATGGCATTTTCTAGACGAATAAGTTAGCTCATGATCAATCCATTCTTTAAGAGTGACATGGACAAAGGGCAATCAAGGCAAGATCAGCCTGAAATACACAGTAACTTCACACAGCTCAATCTTGTCTGCAGAAGGAGACAGCTGGCAGCAGAGTCTCCTTTGCTAGAGGCTGACAGCCTGGATGCCAAATGTGTAACACAATGTGGCTGCAAAGAGAGTCATGAAAACAGGCACCAGAGAGAAGGAGTATTTCATACTGGAAGGCAAGATCAGTATTTCAGAGATACCTACAGGAAAACCATCCTGGTTTTGTAATACTTATGGGGTCTTACAACTGAAAACTTAAAATCTAAGGGGCTGTGATTGTGATAGCGCCAAGGCCAGCAATGAATGTTGCCATTGGTATGTGCCAGGCACATCCAAACAGATGGTAGAAGCAAGTCCCTGGGGGCCACCAACCCCTGCCTCAGCAATGCCACCATGAGGCCAGTCTCTGTCTCCCCATGGCTCTGCCCTGCTGGGGAGGTGCCCAGTGCACAGGGCTGGGACTGCAGACATTTTTTGGCTTTAGGAAGATACAAGCAGCCCCAACATGCCAACACATCACATTTTTTCCCTCCGGGACACAGAGCAACCTGAATTTCCAATTGTTGTTCCACCCTCAATCCCCTTCGTCTCCAGCACTGGAACCGCTGTAAAAACACATAAATTGTAGCTGAAACAGTGCTAAGATCAAAGCAGGTTTTGTTCGGTTAATTTTTATTCATGTGTATGGGGGCAATACCAGCTTTAGCAATCCAAACAAATATTCCAATGGGCGTAATTTAAGGGAAGCTTTTGCCAAATCAGCGCAGCTACCTGTGGCTGTTTTGTTTGAAACTGCTGCCACTGCCGACAAGAAGTGGCTAAGCAAGGGGCAGTAGACGTGTAGAGCTGGTGCATGGGTCCCACAACTCATCTGAGGAGGAGGAACACTGTGGTATCCCTTTGCACGGGCTGCAGTCTAGGTTATCTAATGTGAATAGATGCTGTTCCAGCTGCTCACACTGCCGAGGGGCAGAGGAGTAAGGTGCTAATAGCAGCATCTGACCTAAGGCATGGATGTCAAATGCTGAGACCCAAAAGAGGAGAATTATCAAGGGATAATGAGCCCAAGGGAAAAAGCAGGTTTGAGAGATGATGTAAGGAGCAGGAAATTGTGCAGGGAACAGTAGTTGAAATTAGTCACCCTACAGGCATCGGTCAAATTCCCTTTTATATAAGCTGGTTGAGCAAGCTAATTTAAAGAGAATTTCCATGGCACTCAAGATGAAAAGTTGAACAAAATCCAAACCATGGAAAATAATGATGAAAAGGAAAGCTGTTGGAAATGAGGTGGAAACTAGCACACAAGAAGAAAAAAATGATAGGCAGACCAGACAGGACTAGGATTAGCTTTGCCCATTCATAGCTGCTCTCCTGTCAGCCTGGCACAGTCCAGCATTTTTATTCTTCCTGATCTTTTGCAAATCCGAGTGCTGAGCTGCTCTGCTGCTTTATCCTGAGAGCTGTCGTGTCCATCAGTTACTCAGGAAAAATTGTTTCTCCATTGTAAACACATAGATATTTAACCAAACTATATAATCTGGGACAAGGATCCCTGTAAAGTCCTTAAAACCTGGAGGGGAACAACACACTATGCATTTAGGTCCAGAGTTTCAGTAAAAGCTCTTCTTCACACATGTGTTGAAGATCATTACATTAACATTTGAGTTAAGACAGAATAAATGCTATTACGGCTCAGTAGTAATCCTTCCTTTGAACAGCTTTTGCAAATCCCACTCTGTCATTCCCACGGTCAAAAATGCAGTAAAATGCAGACATGAAGACATCTCCTAAAATCCAGAGCGAGCCAGTGCGAGTGGGGATGTCAAGAGACTGAAAGCCGCTCATGCAGAAGGTTTGGTCATCAACAGACTCCTGGAAGGGAAAGCACATGTCCCTGCAGCAGCCTGCTCCCTCTCCAGCTCAGGGAGAGGGGAACAGGGAGCGGGGAAGCTGCGGGTACGCACCTTTATGATGTACTGCTCTGCTGCCAGCTTGTACTCGCGGTGTCCGATCGTGAAGCTTATGCGAGGCAAGCTCGACAATCTTCTGCAGTCTACGAGAAACTGGACATGATGCACTGACTGAGACAGGACGGCTTTGTCTTTCTTTAAGTATTGCCCTTTGAGTTCGAGGCTTTTGGAGTAGGTAATAGTGAATTTACTACCGAGAAGCAGCATCAGGCTGACTTACAGGAGAACACTGCCCTCCAGCTTTCTGGCTCCTGTACTCAGTCAAACCAGCCCAGCAGCCCAGACCACTGCACCCTAGGGACCCAGGACTGATGAAAATCCTTGCAAGTCCAAAAAGGAAGGAGGTGAAGGGGGCTCTGATATCCTTCCTGTGCAACTCAAAGGCAAAACTAAGTTTGTGAGCCCCAGAGAGCCTACACCAGTAAGGTCTGCTGAGCAGAAGTCCTCCAGTGCTCTGGCCTTGACAGGGTAGAGGGAGCACCTTGTGGC
This sequence comes from Oreocharis arfaki, assembly GCA_013398015.1. NCBI lineage: Eukaryota > Metazoa > Chordata > Aves > Passeriformes > Paramythiidae > Oreocharis > Oreocharis arfaki. The sequence goes on from VZRR01011537.1 coordinate 505,244, forward strand.
TGCAGTTCACCCCAGGTCCTGCCATAATACCATCACTTTAGGGGAAAAAAAAGCTAGTGAGGAACACAGCATTTTATGCTTATACTTTGCCCTGGAGTAGGATTTAAAGAGTAGAAGGACTAAACTCTGGCATGGTCATTAATTTCCATAAATAATACATTCAGTTACCGTAACAGAGAAGATAATTTCCCGGCCTTTCTAGTTATTTCATGAAACAACTGGTGTGTGAAATGGCACTGCAGAATGCTCCAAGTCCCAGAGGAATCTTTGCTGTAAACTGTAGTGTTTGAAGCCATTGCTTTAGAGTCTTCCCAGAAGGAAGAATCTGCTTTTTGCTGTTTTTCAACCTGTTTTATGAAAACATAACCCTGCATCTTGTGTACACGTACCAACTGGCATACCATTAGAACAAAACAAACCATGGGATACAGAGGACAAGGCTAAAAAAAGCCAGTAAAAGTATTTGTAGGATACAAGAAGTGAGACATAATTCTTCTACATAGCTATTATAGAATAGTACATCCAGAACAAGTCAATCCTTGCTGAAAAGAGATGAAAGTTCTGGTAAAATCCTGGATGGATACAGCCACTTTTACTGGGATGAATTTGAGCCAATATGTGCAGTCTGTCTTTGACTGCTAAAAATCAATCACAGAAAGTCTTATTTTCAGGATGCTTTTTTGAAGAATCCGAGATTACATTACACAGCAATGACCCATTCCTTGTTTGTATTTAGATAGAATAAGTACATTGGAAATATGTATTTTATCTATATTCATTGGCATGAACCATTATAAAATCAACTTGTTATCAAAGCAGTCTCTTTGGCATGTATCTAAAAATCTGAACAAAATCAAGATTAAAGGTTTAATTGAGAAAGAATCAGGAGCCTCGGGAGTTACACAGATGTCAATCCAAGTCCTCCTCTTACAAATGAAAGTGGATCAAGAGTCCACTTTTGTCTTTGCTCCTTGTCCAGTGCACTGGGCACTTGTAATACTCCTAATTTTCTTCCAAGAGCAGTTCTGGGTCAGGAATTGGTTAGAATATGGTGCTAATAACACCAAGGTCGTCGTTTTAACCTCTGTATGGGCCTTTAACCTGAGAGTTGGACTTGATGATCCTTGTGGGTCCCTTCCAATTCAGAATACTCTGTGAAATGCAAAGTTAACAAAAGCCATACATGGCAGCTTTCCTTGGGCACTGGAGCTGTGTAACGTGCTGGTGACCTGTGGGAGTCAGCCAAGGGCCAGCAAGGGCCCAGGCCAAGGGCCAGGCATGGTCAAAATAAGCTGCTCTTTCCCTGGCGGAATGGACAGGAAGGAGTGGTGAGGAGTGTCAGCAAGCGAGATGCAGGAGACAGCAGCAGGGAAGAAAGGAAAACCAGGAAGGTGTCAGAGGAATAAGGTTCAGGAGGAAGAGTAAGAGACAGCAAGCCTTGTCCTGTACCCTGTGACTCATCTGCAAGGAGCCAGCATTGTGAGTGACACTGATGTGCCTCCCTCCCAGGAACTCTGGCACAACACCAGCTGCTCCACTGCAAGCTGACAGTGACAAGTCCTGTCAGTGAAGCCACTGTGGGGTTGTCATTAAAATACCATTCCCCTTCCATTTGATGCTGACATAGCTGGCCATCAGCACCAAATTCCTCCTGGCCTGGGAGAGCCAACAGCTAGAGCTGGGGACCTTGAAAATCCTCTGAGCTTCCTAAGGAAAATTATTGCTCATGCTGAGTACAGATTGATTCCTCAAACAGATATGCCCATTATTTCCTTACACACCAGTATAGAAGAGGAGGGCTTGGGCAAGGCATATAGGTCAAAAGCAGCTTGGCTCAGAGCTCAGTGCTGTCCTGGAAACAAAGCTTTTGCTGGCACCTGTCTAAGCAATCATTTCAGTTATTTTCCAACTCTTTGCATCGAATACCGGTTTCTCTTCCTCTCTAGCTGTTTTCTGGGCATACAGTTTTTACCTCTCCAGTATTTGATGGACTTGCCCCAATATATTCCTGCAATCGCCTGATTTGTGAAGAGGGGCCGGTGATAAGAGAAGTGCCCGAGTCAACGATGGCTTCGCAGCCATGGGAGCAAAACGCCACCCGGCCCTGGATCTTTATACTGCAAGTGAAAAAAAAGCAGCTTTAAGCAAACAGCATGTGCAGTGTGACTGAAACACCATATTATTGCTAGCTGAAGTACCAGGGTACTGACTGAAGCTAATCCCAGACAACAAGTGACAGGACAAGAGGAAATGGCCTCAAGTTGCACCAGGGTAGATTTAGACTGGATATTAGGAAAAATTTCTTCACAGGAAGGGTTGTAAAGCATTGGAGCAGGCTGCCCAGGAAAGTGGTAGTCACCATGCTTGGAAATGTTCAAAAAATGTGTGAATGTGGCATTTGAGGACATGGTTTAGTGGTGTGCTTGGTAATGGTGCTGGGTTGACAGTTGTACTCAATGATCTTAAAGATCTTTTCCAGCCCTAATGATTCTGTGATTCTATGATTAAAACTAGCTGCCAAGCTTTGCTAAAACAAGAATGTCTGTGGACCCACTATTCTCTCTCAAGTCTCCTACAGCTCTAACCACGTGCTTCCTGCTGATGAATTTGTCCTCATCCCCAGGTATGTGATCTCATCAATTTAGGCAGGGTGCTAGAGGTGGGACAAAGGAACACTGGCTACTTTGACCAAATTTAGCAGGACAGATGAGAGCAGGACCCAGACCTGGATTCCATTCCTGGGTGCCTTAACCCCTTAAATGAACAGTCCACCAAGACTCAACTTGACCAATGGTGCATCATATTAAAACATATTAACATGCTCTCCCAGAAACCAGTAACCCATGTCACAGCAGATGTAGAGAACAAACAAGCCCCAGTCTCATCCTGGTGAACCCCTCTTTGAGAGGCACAGGGGTGAAACACTGCAGCTGAGTCCTCCTGCACCCGTGTCACCAGGTGTTTCTCTCTCTGGGAGTTTACCTAAGGAGGTGAATTCCACCAGGTTTTTTATACATACATACATACTTGTTCATGTGTATTTGCCAGTAGCTTTTCTCAGTGACTGGAACCCAGTGGATTGAACCTTTGTAGAGAGAATGGTCTATTCCCCCCAGAATCAACTCACCACCATTCTCGGTGTCATCTCCTCTGAAAGCAGAAAACAGTTTAACACAGACATGGGAGTGTGCCAGCAGGCACCAATGAGATTACACTTAAAAAGCAAAAGACAAATCACAGCCCTTTCTAAATTCAGATATGGATGGCTGAAAGGGATTGTTCCTAAATTATCACTGTTTATATCCCAACTCAGACCATCTAAACAACCTCTGAGAAGATGTGTTGTAGACACCAAGGTAGGCACTGGGAGCAGGCTGAGCCAGTTGTTACTCAGCTCAGAATAAACTCTAGAGAAAAAGGTGGAGTTTCAGCTAGGTCCAGATTAGGGAACAGTATTTTTCTGAAATGTGGCTATTTGGGTGTAGCACAGCATTTCTGTTCATCTTCATGGGCCAGAGGGAAACCTCTGGCAACAGGCATGGCAAGCCTGAGCGGGGAGCTTTTCTTTGTGACCAGCTCCAACAAGAATAAATCTCTGTCCAAAAAGTCATGGTTCTCCCCATAACATTTTTTCTTTTCATGCCATAATCTTCAATGTCAAATTGAAAACAAAACAACCCCCCAAAGAATCAAAAAAAGGGGGAAATGTCTTTCTAGGGTTGAAGTTTTATACAGATGCACAGTTGTTCCTATCAACTGTTAAAAGAGATTTACTTCTCTTTTGGCAGTGTCATTTTAAAGACAGACCTTTTCAGATAGAAAGAGAAGACCGGCTCCTCTACCAGGTGCTGGTTCATGATGCTGTCAAACACGGGAAGAGCATTGCCCACTGCTAAGGAGGGGTAGCCTAAGCCCAGTACACCATCAAAGTGGGCAAGGACAAAAGTTGTTCCTGGCTCAAACACCGACTCGCCGAAGTCCTGTCCCTTGATGGAGATGTTACTTATCTGTTTGGTAAAAAAATAAAGCAAAAAACAACCAAGCAAAGAACAACCACAACTGAAAGTAATGACACCGTCAATAACAAGAAATTAGCCATATTTCTGATCCGTATCAAAGGATTCATTCAGTTTGTAAAGCCTGGGTATCTCTGTGTGACTTAAATCAATATAGCACATGCCCGTTTGGCAGGTAGGCTGCACCGATTCCTAAGAATGCTGTAATTACACGGCTGCTTGTTCATAAGCCCAGAACAGGATCCAAGAAGACAAGCGGAAAGGAAAAATAAAATCTGAGGCATTTGTGTTGATAGCCCAAAGTTGGAGCAGCACCCACACCTCTCAGCACCCAGCTTGGTGGGACTTCACCCTGCCCTTGCCTAAATGAGGCAAGGTTTTCCAGGACCAGGCCAGGATCTGAACTGCCCTGAAAACAGCTGATGTAGAGGCTGACACCCTTTTTAGGTGGGCACTCACCTGCAGTGTGTCTTTGCCAGCAATGCCCAGAAGCTGTCCTGAGCCGTACTGCAGGGAGAAGGCTTCCCCTCCGTGCTCATACGAATCTGACTTGAAGGACTTAAATTTCTGGTGCACCCCTACACAAAAAAAAAATGACACCTCTACACTGAAGGGAGGTCCTGGCATTGCAACCACTCCTCAATGCAGAACCAGGTGAGATGTAGGAGAGCCAGATTTTTGCTTCTCTCATGAGAAAAGGGTTGAAGAAGTACTGCAGGTACCTCAGTTCCCTTGCAGGCACTCCAATTTTTTCTGTACCTGAGAAGTAATTTTGTATTTTAAAGAAAAATTAGAACAAAAATGGGAATTTCCACCTCTGTTGGTAGACCTCCCAGGTCTATTTCCATGCCTTTTACCTCATGGTGCAGAGGGACTCCGGGCAGTTGCAGCCGGCGCCTGCCCTGGCTGCAGAGTGACATGAGAGACAGAGGAGCAAACCGGGGAGAGGAGAGCAGCCCTAAGGGACGCTCCAAATCCTCCCCTTGCAGATCCCTGCTGCAGGCAAGCTTCTTGGGAAAGAAGCAGGCCAGGTCTCTGGACCCAAGACACGAGAACACCAGGGAGAATAACATTTCTTACTGCAGGCCTCGCTGATGCAATAAGCGGAGGGCACCCAGAAGTTGGAGGAGCCGGTGTCGAACACCACGGTGAACCTCTGGGGCGGTGTCCCGACGCTCACAACCCCGTAGTACTGCGCCTGTGGGAGCAACAACCCGCTCAGCCCCCGGCAGCCTCCAGCCAGCTGTTCCTGGGGACGAGGCCTGCTGGGGAGCATCACACGACACTTCCTCAGGGGGGTCTGTGCAAGTCCATTTAAAAGTAAATGCACACCACACGAAGTGTGTCTGCTTCCACAAGTGGCTCCAGGCAGCAGGTTTCACTTCAGATGAATGCACAATGGTATGGCATTTTTAAAGCCTTTTAAGCAAACATTCAGTTGGGTTCCCTATGGAGGCAACAAACCCTCTTTAACTGGCTTCAGAGGTGGCAAGATCATCTTCAAGATGAAACACTCACATGACCACACAGTCTTTCAGGCTGTTCCTTACTGATGTCAATAAGAAATCAGTGTTGCAAAGTCAGCACAACCTGCCTCTGCCAGCTTCAGAGGGCTCCAACCAGTGGCACACTGTCATATGTGGCTGCCCTATTTCCTTTGTAATTATCAGGTATTATAGCAGTCAAAAAGTATTGTGTTGCACAAACTGTTCCTGATGTACTGGACAAAGTTCATCCAGCAGATGAAGAAACCACTGACCATCCCTGGATACTGAGATAATCTGTGAACACGTGAATGCTGGAGTGAAGTGCTTATCCACATCCCATAGACAAGTGTCTAAGTGCTCCTATCTGGCCCTGGAAGAGCACTTCAGCATTAAGAGACCTAATTTTAGGAAGAGGCATTTCTGGAATTCAACCACAGATAAAAAAGCAATAGCTAGTGCCAAACTTTGTTCAGCAATACAAGTATTTGAATATGTACCTTCAAGTGCATACTTGTTAATTAATACACTGACGTTTTTGACCCCAGAATTTACGGTCTGAATGAGATAATCTTGAGAAGGCAAGCAAGCATGCCATTTAAGAGAATATCCAGCTATACAGTAGGATTCTATTTCTTCCTGCATTAAACAAACCTAAGGGATGTTCATTTAAAAAAACCCAAAAAATCAAAAAAAACATACAACCAGAAAACCCACATACACACTGCAATAAAACCTCCATACACACTGCAACAAAACCGTTCCTGGTGCTACCTCAATATGCTGGGGAAGTGGGTTTTGCTTTGTTGTTTTGAGATTTATCCCTCTTTGAAATAAGCTTTAAAGCAGGTTGAAATGTTTCAGTGTCCTTTGTTCTTCTTCACAGACATATTTCTTTATGGCCCTCAAGTGTTAAGTTCTTGCTGAATGAATTTGGCCTTCCCTTCGATTCTGTTCCCTGTCAAGATGAAGACTTCACAACATTTCTGTAGCTTAGTATTCCTTGAGATAAGCATAGCAGAAGAACCAAATAAAACAGAAAACAAAGACCATCCAAATGGACAAAATTCTAAACCCAGGAAAGACAGCTTACAAAATGGCAGACCTGCTGACTTGCCTGTCTGAGAGCCAGTGAAATAAATATTTTTCCTTTTTCAGTTGAGATGGTAAATCCTCACAGGTCAGTCTCCAATATTTAATACATATTAAACTCCAGAGATAAAAGCAAAAATAAAAAGCTCTACTTAGGTCTTTGTTATCACTGATTTATGATTCCACATGATCAAATAAATGAGATTTGGAGGATTTTTTAATTACATGGAAGCATCCAAGTGTCTGGTAAATAGAATATGACTAGATGAAGTAATCAGATTCTGCTATGAAAAACCCTGTAGTTTGTCAAGACTGATACAAGCAAACCTCCCATATTTCTTTGGGGACCCAATTGAGTCCAACACAGATCTATACAAAAATAAAATTTGTCACAGGACTGCTACTCTACATCAGCTTTCTACCCAGGTCCCATGCTATCCTAGATCTAGACATGCTTTATTTTGCAGATTGCAACCTGGTTTTTTATGATCTAATATTTATAGCATAAAGCATCGAGACACCTCAAGCCCTATAATTTCATTGACAGAATAGATTTGAAATGTGCTGGGAAAAAAAACCTGGCTTCAATAAAACGATGGTCCTAATGATTGCATTACCAAAACTGTACTTACATTCATGTAATCATACAGCCTTTCTGAAGCAGTTCCTACTGATAAAGCAATATCTGCAGGGAAACAATGGAGATACCTCCGGGCAAAAACGTCAGGGTGGTGATTCCTCCAAAATTCCTCTAATTCTCCCTTTTCCTTCAGCTGTTTCTTGATAGATTTGAATCGAATCAAGGGGATTCTATGCAAATAAAATAAACACACAAAAAAATCACAGACTGTCCTTTCTAGAACTGTCATATACACGCTTGTTTTTTTTTAAAGGTTTCTTTTTTGAGACCTTGAGCAGCAACAAGCACAGGTCACCCCATGAAGCCAGCTGAGATGTGTGCCAGCGAAGCCAGACGTGTTTTCTTACCGTTCCACAGCCACGATGAATGGGATGTAAACCACAGCCAACAGTATCGCCCTCATGGCTCCAGGCGGTTCAGAGTCTAATGACACTCCTTTGCTCAGAGGTCCCTTTTTTATGGCCTGTTGTCAGCTGAGGGTCGTTCGCCAGGTCAATCAATCACAGGAGGTCAGTGCTTTGGCAGGAAACCGATTAATTTACTCTCAGACTAACCACTGGTTTATGCAAATAGTGGCGTCCAGTGGAGCTACTCAGGCACAGATAACCAGGGCACAGTCTAGACCAGACATTTCACTAACAATCCTTAATGTCTTTTACATAAATACAATACATGGGGTGAGTTTGGCTCCTGTCAGCCTGAGAAAGAGGAAGCAGTCCAAGGACTTGCTGCTTTGCAAGCTTGCTTCAGTGAGATGTTGCTCAGAAGAGTTCAACACAGAGAAAGAGGACATTATAAACATTTCCCTTTTGCATGGAGACATTTCAGCAGGGCTGAGCAGACAGGCATTTGATGGGCTTGTGACATGTGACCCCCTGACAGCTGAAGTTTAATTCCCTATTTATGGGAGAGCTCCAGTCTAAACATAAATGTGACTGCCACCCCATGAAATGGATCTTCAAAGTAAAAAAGCACAACAGTACAATACTGCAACATACAGTTAAAAAACTTTTCAGGAACTTTGCAGACATTTCAGCAAGACATTTGGAAGAGCTCTTTTGGATTTATTTTCCTGCAAATTTCCTGAGGTTACTGGCTCCCACCCCTGCCTGACACTTGGGTTCAAGTCAAGCCTGAAGAGAAATAATGGTGTCAAAAAGAGGCTGATGTGGCAGAGCACAACCCCAAACCCATCAGCTGCCCAGGAGGAAGCTAAGTACTGAGTCTGCACTTTACTTACAAGACTTTTTGAATCTTTCCTCTGCACAAGAAAGTGCAGGAAGCAACCACATACTGCAGCCTAGCATATATTAAAGCTAACTTTGAATAATCAGTCATTTTTGTTCAAAAGGCTATGGTAGGATGCTGGGAAAAGAGCAACCATGTTTTTTCCCTTGCAACACACCATTTGTTTAAAACAAACTACTCACTATGCAAAGGTGAACTGGAACAAAGTAATCCTCCCAAAAGAGAGCAGATGTGCAACAGCACAGCAAGGAGTGAATGTCAAAGGGCATGGAGGTGTCACGAGTTGCCATCATCTGCTCTAGCAGCAATGTCAAGAAAAAACAGCTGAAAAACCCAAACATACAGCATTTGTGAGCCAAGAAGGGGTCTAAATGCCTGTCACAGACTTTAAACAAACGCAATGCAAACCAAAATTGTTCCTTTGAGTCAGTTCCCTTGCTATGTCAGACTGAGTGAGGAGGGGCATGACAGCCTTAAAATCAGTAAGTTTAGAGCTCTATTTATTATTTCCCATGGATTTTGAAACACATAGTTTGCTTTTGCCAATGTACCTCCAAAATTGTAAGGGCTAAAAAAACTCAGCAAGGCTGAGCCTTGTGTCATCACACAGCTGCAGGCAGAGCTTCGGATCTGAAAAAGCACCAGCATCTCTATTATAGTATGTTGTTTCAAAAAATAATAGAATCTCAAAAATTCATCTTTTATATTGATTTATATTTTATTGTGATTTTTTCAATTATCTAGCTCTGAGTAATATTCCATATTTCTCCTGGACTCAGAGGTTCTACACAAGTTATCAGCAAATGATGACATTTTCTGTCCCAGAGTCGTCCCAGCCACTGAGCTGCAGGAGCTGGGTGCTGGAAATGAGAGTGGTGAGCAAAGTGCGGTCGTATGTGAACTTCCAGAAAAGAAAGGCACTTCTCAAGGAGCCCCCACCTGTCACCTGATGCACAGCAGAGCAGGTGTCATGCCCTTGGGTAGGGCAGTGTCGCTTTGACAAGAGCAAGACAATGTCTGTGCTGAGTGCCTTTACCACTTGAACTTTTCCTCAAATGCTACAAATGTTTCTGGGAAGTCGTTAATGTTCGTGGTGGAGGGCATCATGATAACTTTGAAGATATGAAGTGGCTTTCAAAACACCGCCTGGGTCTACTGTGGGGACTGCCTTTGTCTTGGTGCCTCCACTGAGCAGCTGATTCTCAGAAAGAACGTGACTGTTCATTTTATTGAAAGTGTAGTCCTTTATTAATCCACACACAAAGGTTATTCTTTCCCAGATTTTCTGATCTCACAGTATGTTCCAAGCAGACATTAATTTAGCTAACAGAGGTACAAAATGCAGCAACAAAAGGTCATCATGACCTTTTTTGATAAGCTGGAATAATGATTAAACTACAATGCAGAGGATCCCTAAGAAAGAGTTATCTGCAGCTTAGAAGTTCCATTAAGTAGAAATAATTCAAGTAGAAAAAAAAAATCCATATCTGTATCTGCAGACGCAAGGTACTTCACAAAGTTGTCTACATATGGATTATTGAGGAAAAATATGCCTAAACTATACCATGAATATATTCTTTCGTATGCTCTTACATTGTTATGATTAGTAGGTTATCTGAAAAGAGTTGTCTAAAAGACAAGCCTTTGCTGTGGATGTACATTTATTATTAATTATGCCAAATGCATTTGGCTTTCCACACCTACAGTGCCTTAAGGGGAGGGACCCTTGCCTTCAGAAGGTGACACGGCTGTTTAGAAATTAAGAACAAATACAACAACCTGCTGACACATTCCCCACAGTGGTCCTCTGACAGGGCACAGAGTGTCAAAGCAGTAAAGAAGTGTCTAGTGGGAGATGCTCATGCAGTGCAAACTGGCCTCTTGCTGCTGGGATGCCGTGCACAGCACGTCCTGCCAGCAGAGACGGAACTTTCAGGCCCTCTATTCCACAGCATCACCACAGATGACTGTGACATTATCTTTGTTCTCCAGGCTTGATACTCTGCCCAGCTTCTCCATCCAAACCAATCCAATTTAATGGCACTCAGGTCTCAGCACTCCCTGTTCTCTGTCCTGCTGCAATACTGGTTCTCAGGTGCACTCTCTGTTGCTCTCCTCCCACAGGAAAGCCCCCTATACATTCCATAGCATCACTGCTGCATGGCGCAGCCACTCATCCTGTGGGGAAAAGGCTCCTAAACATCCTATAGCCTATACCAAACTGACAGCTGAGAGCTGCTTTACATTTGAAAGCACGTGATAGTAGAGAGCTCTATATTACCAGAAATCCAGAGGCCACCTTAAGTGGTTCCTTTTCCTCAATCTTCTGTTTGCCTGGCCTTTTGTTTTTCAAGAGTGTGTGGCTCTCAGCAGTCAAGGATTTTGGTAGTACAGCACCTAATACCCCAAAACCAATTGCAGATTGTTCGAAGGAAGTATTCTCCCTAAATCATGGTAAGTGTGGAAAATGACAGCAATGAGCTGTAGATATCAAAGCAAAGAGCCAGGTGATGAAAAAGTTATTTTGCCTTACAACACTCTGCCAGCTTTCACATCCAAAGTTCACAGTAGAGCCATGGCCAACACACAGGCAGGACACTCATAGAACAGGTTGGGTTGGAAGGAATCTTAAAGATCATGTAGTTCCAAACCCCTGCCATGGGCAGGGATACATATGAGTCCCCAGGAAAGCTTGAAATAGCAGCAGTTCAACAAGTCAAACTGTGCAGAGGTTCCTATACACAGGAATGCTCCTAGAAATTAGAACTGAAAAGCAAACTGGGTCTTGATGAGAGAACAGTTTACACTGCTGCATCTAAATAGCCATAACTTCTCAACATTGGATTTATTTCACTCATAACAAGTGATAATCTTAATGGAATTAAATCCATGGGAGTTTCTTAACAGGTTTTGGTACAGACACGGGAACTGCAGTAGCACAGTTGGAAGGCGGATGGAGAACAGCCTTGGCAATTTGTGATAGCACATTACATTGGGATTCAGACAAGGAGTAAAACATAATGTAATGAAAAAGGCCCTACAGACAAGAAGTAAAACATAATGTAATGAAAAAGGCCCTACACAGTCAAGAGTGCCAGAGGCTATAATAAATGCTATTAACTAGGAACATAAATAGTAGAACAGCTCAAGATAGCAGTTTGCCAAGTGTTTGTGTTAAAGCTTTAAGATAAGTACTGGGTGGCAAGTTACACTCTGAAATCCAAGTATTTGGCACCTTTCAAAATACATCCCTTAAAGTGCCACTCTTCTTGAAAGTCAGTCAAATCTTGACAGGTATTTTAAACCACAATTTTATTATATCTGACATTTCTGCTGAAAGTTTCATGAAAGTTAAACATCTGAGCTTAAAAATTTGGTCTGCTGTGGTTTCCCAAGCCCATCCCTGCTGCCGGTATTGGCTACACAGACAGCATAGCTGCAGCAAGAGGTGAGGGGCTGGGGCATTGGCGTGACCCTGATTTCATTTAGGGCAAAATCAGAGGACACTTACAGTGTGCAAGAAGAGGCAAGAAGGAATGTTTTCGGAGGGGGAGGGGTTAGCAAGCGGGAGTGTGGGTGCGAGAGGGAGACTTGGGCCCTGAGCCGCCCTGTCTATAATCCTCGTCACCAAACACTCATTCAATTATCAGAAACATTTCAGAGCCCTTGAGATTAAAGGCTGGTGCCATGTAAACAGAGCCTTATATTGGGAAGAACGAGTTACCAACAGGCCAGTGTGCAGCAGGAGAACACCAAGGCGGGCCCCTGTTGCTCACAGTCCCAGCCATCCCAAAACAAAATCCCGAGATGGGCAACAGTCTGAAAGCCATAGCTGCTTTTGTGCCCTCTAACAAGTGCCAGAAGTACCTCCTAGAAGACCTAGAAGAGATGCCAGTGGATAAAATGGTGGATCTGAGTGGCAGGCAGATGAGGCGGCTGCCTGTGCACATTTGCTCTTTTAAGGAATTGGTTAAGCTGTACCTGAGCGACAACAACCTTAACCATCTGCCCCCCGAGCTGGAGCAGCTGCAAAACCTGCAGATCTTGGCACTGGACTTCAACAACTTCAAAGCACTGCCCCTAGTTGTGTGCACGCTGAAGCAGCTGTGTATCCTCTACCTGGGCAACAACAAGCTCTGCACCCTGCCCCTCGAGCTCCGACTCCTGCAGAACCTCAAGACCCTCTGGATCGAGTCCAACTGCCTGCAGTACCTGCCCGAAGTGGTGTGCGAGCTCAGCCTGCTCAAGACCCTGCATGCCGGCTCCAACGCCCTGCGCACACTCCCTCCCCAGCTGCAGTGCCTGCAGGAGCTGCGCACCATCTGGCTGTCAGGAAACCTGCTGTCCGAGTTCCCTCCCGTGCTCCTGGACATGCCCTTCCTGGAGGTGATCGACGTGGATCGTAATTCCATCCGGTTCTTCCCCAGCCTAGCTCACCTCCCCGGCCTGAAGCTGGTGATCTACGACCACAACCCCTGCAGGAATGCACCCAAAGTGGCTAAAGGGGTGCGCAGGGTGGGGAGATGGTCAGAGGAGACCCCTGAGCCCCGCAAGCGATCCGGGGCGGTGATAGAAATCACGCTCGACGAGAAACCATTGCTACCTCCTGCCGCCAAGACCGAGCCAGAAGCCGAGCCCTGATGACGCTGAACTGCCCCTCTTGCTCACGGTGGCAGTGCACTCACACCACTGCCCAACCTCCACCTCTCCCTTGCTTGCTGGTGTCCAGGGGTCACCACACCAGCTGGCCACCATCAGGGGTACGTGCACCAGCTTGGAGATAATGTCACAGCAAAACTCTTGTACAGACACCTGTCTTTGTGCAGCACCCAGCACTCTCCCCGGAACAGACTTCTTCCCTTTCCCCCTCCTCCCATGCTGGGACCACTCAGAGTTCACACCAGGGATGAAGACTCAGTTTAGATGTTTTCTGTGGGTGGACTGCATGAAGCACATACGGACTTGCTGCTCCTCACCCGTGGGCCCACTCCTCTCCCTTCCACCTTGCTGACACATCCCAGCTCAGCTGGAAGCTACTGTTCAAGATGATCACTGCTGAGACCCACAGCTCTAAAGCAACCCACAGCATTTGTCTCACATTACTTACCTGAAACGCAGCAACACCTTGAAGGTCTCCCTGCCTGCCACGTGGGAAGTGGTAGCAGAGTCCTGGCTGCACTTTCAATGAAACAGCACTTATGTACAGGGGACTCTCCTCTTACAATGCTGCCTTCTTCCTGCTAAATTTGTGACAACTGCTTTGTTACTGCCGAGCAGCATTTCATGGGATGACGAGGAAAGCTGTAGGGTTTACTCCTGGGTTTTGTTACTGACACCACTGCCTCTAAGGGCAGCTGTACAGGACAAATTTTCATGGGGGAGCAAAGAAGAAAATCAAAGCCTGACTAAAGGAAAAGCCACAAGAGCTGCAAAGGTAAACTTGCATGAATAAAATCCAGGGCTGTGAGCCTGTCACTATAGGCTTGAACATAATCTGAAAGTGAGGCAAACTTTACTCAGCTGCTTTCAGCTGGGTATTTCTCGAGCTTGCAACTTAGACCAGCCCACATCCCCTTAAAAATGCACTTTTAAAAAGTTTTGCTTTAATTGAGTAACAGAAATCTGGATCAAAGAGACATTTTAAACTTCAGACTCCACAGCACGGTTGAATTAGGTGAAAGTCAGCTTTTTTAACAAAGGTGGAGAGCCCTTGGTGGCACACTCTTAGAGTAGAACTCTCAGCAGTGCAGCCTGCAGAAGCAGCGGTTGACTTCCCAGAAAAGGTTTGATTCCATGCCAGTTTGTGCCTGCTTTATGTCATCTACATGCTTGAAAAATTATCTGGAAATATAAAGACTCTGCTAGGACTTGTTGTCTTGTTAAATGAAGTCCAAATTTGGATCTGGCTGGCACCCATGTAGTGTGCTACTAGTAAAATTAAAGTATACCAGCATCTTGCCAAGTTAAACCATCCTTCTTTAGAATTAACAGCAAATTCTTTATCTAGTCTTGTTCCAAGAATTTCTTCCTAAAAAATGAAAGCAGGACATGAGTTTGGGGCTTTTTTAATATCCAAGGTCAATGTTTTATATCCCACAAAACTGAGCTGGTACTGTACTTATCTGAGGGGGTGAGGAAGAATGCACTTTCACTGGCTTATCAGTGGTTTGTGTTTCACTCAGCTCTCTCCACACAGTCCTGTCACTTCTAGAGCACTGAAGAGTCTCTGTCAAGAGTTAAGGGGAGGATTCTCTAAGCAGATTCCCTTCATTTTAAGAAATCTAAGGGAGAAAAATGTTTGCACACATACTTGCTTATTTCAATTTCATCTTCCTGCTTTGGCAGACTTGCCCTGGTGTTTGGAGGTGCCGTACCACGCTTGCAAGGGCCAGAAAGGTCACAAGGCCTGGCAGGCACCGTTCTGGGTCCCCACACAGACAGAGCCCCTACTTGTCTGTGCTTACAGTCATCACAAATTTGCATGCAGACTTCTGCAGGCATCAGAAGCTTCCTTACAATCTAAGCACAAAGAAACCAGTTCAGTTAAGAAATGTGTTGCCTTTGCAGTAACTACTAGAATGGGAAAGTGAATATAAAGACACGCTACAATCGGCATGAAAGGGGCAGGGCAGAGAGGGCAGGAAGTGAATGTTATGGAGCCTGGCACATTTTCTGCTAAGTGCCCTCTATCGTGTTTGTAATGTCAGCCCAGTACTTTATAGATCAACACTCAGACTGTCTGGTCCAGAATGTTGCTATCTCTCCCAAACTGCATGTTCCTCCCAAGTCCCCTCAGCAGAATGTAAATTTGTGGTTAAAAGCTGTTAAGATCACTTAGTTGTAGTTCTGGGCATTGACTGAGGTTCCTCTTCTACTCTCTCTCTTCCATCATAAAAAAAAAGAGCAATACTCCAGTAGCACTAGAAAAAGACACCATCTAAGTTCAGAGCCTAATTCTAAGAGCCCAACTCAAAAGCTATGCAGCCAGGACTGGAATACACCACTTACACTAACACAGCAAGCCAGTGAGCCACGAGGGCTGAGTCACTCCCTGAAGCATCCGAGGCCTGAGGATGTGCAGCGCAGCTGTCCTAATGGATCTGCCCCTCCTGGTTCTACAGAAAGAAATACAGCTCTGGGGAATCTGAATTATTTATTTCTATTTTTTTATTTCTGTGTATTTTAAGTGGAACCTGGAAGGAACAGAATGAATAGGGTTGTATAAAACCCCTGGTTTATACACCCCTGAAAGTGAATTCTTCCCCACAACACATAAAAGCTCCAGTAAGTAAAAACCAACTGAAGACAGTGCCATTGATGGAGATGTTTGTCTCAAGCTTCTGTTCCATAACCTCACAAAAACTAGACCATTAAAAAAAACTAGTAGGTGAGATCTGGTCCACACATCCTCAGGAACTGAAGAAAATTTAACAGGGGCGATGGTCTGGTACACGTTTTCTGGGGAGAAAAAGAAAAATCAGGAAACTCCTACCACTGATGTCCACCAGCCCCTCCCCACCCACTCTTATTTTTCATCTTTAGTTGGCATTTCGCGTTCAGTGACATCTTTATCTCACAGCACAAAAAGCGTATCACCCCAAAGCTAACACACCACCCATGACTGCAGTAAAAAAAATCCTGTGATTGAAAAAACAGTGAAAACTACCTGGTAGCAGGCACCCATGGGATAACCTGCCTAACAGCAGCAATTCTTCCCAAACCTTTTAACAAACCTTCTGTTTTAGCTGCAGGAGCAGCTGGACATTTCACTACAATTCTTGCCAAAAGAAAAAAGAAGGCACCATTCCTTATATTTCGGTCAGCCATTTGAGCAGATGTTTTAGTGCTACATATAACACAAGTAGCTGGTGACCTAAGATTAACTGAGCATTACTCAGGCACAGCAATTTAAGTTCGCTGATGGCTCTAAAGGCCTGACAACACCGCTAATACAATAAAATTATCTAGTATCAACATCAACATGTCAGATGTCAGTCTCCACTTCAAGTCAAGTATTTTTAGAACAAGACTTTTCTGCACCATTACAGAAGAAGGTTTACTCTACACCACTGTGAGTGACCATGCAGATACTCTGCTCATACCTTGGTGCTGCTTTAATGATGTCATCTACACGAAGAATCATTTCTGCTGCTTCAGCTGCACTCAGCAAAACTTGTCTCTTGACCTGGAAACTTTCTGTTACTCCCAAAACTGACATGTCTCCAATGACACCCTCTTTCATATCTGGAAGAAGAAATACATTAAGAGGTGATTTTTTTGGTTTTGTTTTTTTTAACTTGTCATTATTTTAAAGGCAATTACAAGAAGCTGCGAGCATAGTAACTTACATGCTCAAATGAACTACACTGATAGTAAGGGAAGTATTAAATAAAGTCTTTTACCTCAAGACCCCTGATTTAAGCCTAATGGTGCAATTACATACAAACAATTAATGATAAAATTTTATACACTGATGAGGAGACAAGATCTCAACAGGACTCTCCGCACTATTCCCTTAGATACATTAACTTCAAGGTTCTTCTCCACAACTCTGTGGTTACTGTTTGGTTGTTTCTTGCGGGGGCAGGGAAGAAAGGGGCAAGGAGAAGGATGTGTTTGGTTCTACTGGGTTTTTAGCTGGTTTCAGGTTTTAAAACAATGTTTTTCTTTTTAAGCTTCCTATAACTAGATTCAGTGTAAGGAAAGTGGTTTTTAGAGGTGGGAACCATCCACTTCAAAAACAAAGGTTTTCACTCTACTTTCAAAAGCCTGGTTGAACAGAAAAGCAACACAGTTGCTCGGCTGTGCACCAAAGTTCTATGCAAAGCAAACAAATCGATATACTCAGTTCTCCCAGCCAAATATATATGACAGACATATGTGAACAACTTTAATGAGCCTAATGGACCTGCCAAACAGTAATTCAAACACAGAAGTAAAACTGAGCCCCTTACCCAGTCCATAAGTAGTCTTCCCTTCACTGTGAGCAGCTCTGAGCTGAGCAACCAAATCGGCACTGTCATAGCCAGCATTGTCAGCTATTATTGTTGGGATCTAAGGGGACAAACACAGGTTGTTTCTAATTAACACAGGGACTGATCCCTAGTAAACACGAAACATACTTCGATGTTTTAAATTTACACTTGAATTTCAAAAAGATGCCTCAGAAACATGGCAGATGATCTGTTACTGTGATCAGAAGATACGGAAAAAGTAAAAAACCCAAACTACTTCTCCAAGAATTTCAAGACCCTGTTGTAAGAGGACAGAAGCATGCTAGCAGATTTCTCAGTTCATTTTACATGGACAGAAGAAAAAAAAGAATCTTGCCTTTTATCATTTCAGATTACAAGTGGAAAAATATTTTCATTTAAAAAGCACAAGCCTGCTCCTAAGCACATTAACCACCTGATCATTCTGTTCACTGTTTCCATGATGGCAACGCAAACTTGCATGTGCTGACTGAAGAGGTAATGCCAAGTGTTACTATGCTCTTGAAATTAATTTTCTTGGGAGAAAGGTTTTCCCTAATTTAAATTGCAGAAAGTCAATTTTTTCTCAAACTGACAGCCCATTAGCACAATTCTATTAATGTTTCTTGTGACACTCTTATTTCCTACTACGATGCAATCTCCCAATGCAAGACGTGAAACTTGTAGACAGTACTAGAGTATGAATACACCCGAACAGCACCAGAGCATCAACAGAACATCAAGGGAACAGAAGGGTCGCTCTTTTCTAAATCAGTTGTCAACTACCTGAGATTTTTATGTACTATTTCTGCAGCACTTTTAGCTAGCAGGTAAGGAGAGCAAGAACCAATTAGAGGAGGGCTAGCATATGAACATTCACAATTCTGTAACATGCAGAATTATTAAAACACCAGTACTTTTTTCCTAAGACAAAAAACAATTTCCCCCTTTGTTTATCCAAGATGTGTTGCCAAACTTCACTTTTTCACTTCAGACAACCAAAACTTTTAAAGTGAAGCAACCATCTGATGTCACGAGTTAGTAAACTTCATGAAGCTTTGTCTCTTAATCCAACAATCTGATTAAATAAACCTACCATTCGTAAAGCCTTAGCAAAGGACTCCATTGCAACAGACTCTTTGCCAGGTGTTCTGACAGCAAGTTCTGCAACAGCATTAGCCATCAGCATCTCTGAACAACCTATGCATTGAAGACACACAGATGTTATACATCTGATGTACAGTAATACAAAATTTGTGTCATGTACAAAGAATCTGATATTCACCTCCACCATACACAGTTCTTGTGTCCTTCACAGTCTGGGCCAGGACACAGAGAGCATCATGCAAAGACCTCTCTGCTTCATCTAGAATCTGCTGTGTGGCTCCACGCAGAACTATGGTGCAAGCTTCACCTAGAAAGCACAAATACAAAAGGATTAAAAAGAGAAACCATGACACAAAAATGGGCTATCACAAAGCATTTAAAATGGTTTGGCTATCACTGCAGTCAAGTTTTGTATTACTTAATTTTGGGAGCAAAAGAAAGCATGATGACATTTCAAAAGACAGAATGAATTTATGTACACAGTGCTACTGCTTTGGTTCCACACCACCTTATTTCATTTAATAGAAAATTAGTATCACCTCAAAACTCCTTAAAACTTAAGAGTACTGGTATTTACTAGAACAAGCTCCCAAGCTCTTAAGTAAGACATACTGCTACTTTTCTTGTCAATTTCATCTCCCAAAGCAGAAATCCTGGTTCCCATCCTTAAAAATGATTGTATGTTCATTTACGTAACACGAAACATACACAGTTTCAACCATGAAACTACAGGATTTTTACTGAAAAGCAAGGCTTTAATAAAAACAGTTACATGAATCATTACAAAATTCCTACACCTTGCTGGAAACTGAACAGCATTAGCAGAGGGTTAACACAAATGTTACTACACACCATTAGTGACAAAACACTTACCCATTGCTACTCCAGAGAAATGAATGAGTTTATCTTCTCCAATCATGACCTCTTCAATAAGCTTGCAGCTTCCTAGTTTTACTAGCTCAGGGTGATCAAAGGTTGATGCAATTTCACCACCTACAAGTGTAAGATTGTAAAGAAATCAGAGCTCGCTACGAAAGCATCCTTTCAGACAAGGTCTAACCAAGGGGGACAGGGAGGGGATGTGAAAAAAATCATCTTTGTTATTGCCCTGAAATAAATTTAAGTTAACAACACTGATAAGCCAAGATTTTCTCATGTCAGCATATGGCACCAGAAACCTTTAACCAGTGCTGATAAATCCTTTAAACACCTATGTTTCGTTTCACATCACCAGTGGCCACCATTCTCCTGCATCGCAAGTCTCATTCTGTGCTGCAGCAGCTATACTGGGCACAATTTGTAAACTGCCACACTGTAAACAAAACAGGTGTTACAAAGACCAAAATGTCTTTGAACAGAACATTGTTCTTTCCTCTTCCTATTAGACAACTCTTTCCATTCCCAATGCACGTTCAGTTATTCCACAGTACCTTGCAGCACTGTGTAGCTGTAGCACTACACGGAAAACCAAGATATGTAGCAGAGGGTTTGTGCATATTAAAAAGTTGTCCTTTTTTCAGCTATACTATTCAAGCCAGTGTGGCCTCATAAGGCCCATTTGCTCTGCCTAGAAATTTTGCTTTGAATTCAGAATAAAAGCAATGTTCCTCTCAATGAAGCATTTGCCTGTGTCAATTGTTACACACAATTGCTACTTCAGTTTTGCTAAGATAAACAAGTCAGTGTCTTTTCCTTTCTCCTGCAAAGCAAATTCATCCTCCTGATCACCTTCAGAATCAACCACAATGTTCCAGTTAACTATCTCTAACTTCAGCAATGAGAACTATCTGTAGCATTCCAGAGGTTTCATTTTCATTAGTTACTAGAATCACATTTATGCTGACCACTACTCAGAATATCCAGGCTGTTCATGTCATTTGAGGTCCACCTCAAGTCAACCCCTCAGGCCTACATTTTTAACAAAGGACGACTCTTGAGTCTTCTGTATCATTACAGCAACGATAGAACAACACCCACGTAGAACAAAGTGTTATTATCACAGAATCAAGAACTACTAGTATTAACTTGTGGAGTTATTCTTTCTATTGATATGTTTCATCTTTTCCTTAGAAAACAAACATTTCAAAATCTTATCAAGCAGTAACTTAACTAAAAATATTTACAAAATATGAAAGAAAATTACTAACTGGCACTAACTTGCTAAATTATATCCCATGTTTTCCATTATGATCCTTTACTCAAAGATGCTGGAGAAAAAGAAGCATGTTTAAGTAAGTTTCATGTTTACTAATGATCAAAACCAAATAATGTGCCCCTCCAAGTTTCAAACAAGAAGATACTCTACACACCTGTGACAAGAGCCAGACGTTCTACACCAGCAAAGTCTGCATGTTCAATAGCCATGACACCAGCCGCTCCAAAGAGCTGTTCAGGGTAGTTGTAGATCAGCTGTCTAAAATTAAAACACATCTCCCCATCACACACAGAACAAACCTTTGAAAATAACAGAGTAACAAAAGACACCAGATTCTCAGAAGCATGGACACAGAACAGATTTCTGAAAGCTACTAAAGCAGTCAATGTATGAGGCACCTGCCATACATGGAATGTTACACAACACAGAAGCAAACGTAGTGACAGAAAAACATACAAAGCTAAGAAAAAAAAAAACAATTCAAACTATGATACTTTTAGAAATACCCTTCCTCTGAAGAAACACTATCACACTAAGCACAGGCAGCCATATGCTTTAAGTTCTAAGTCCTCTGTTCCTAAGTGCCTGCTGGGCACTTAACTGCCTATTCCAGCAGAGTGAACTAGAACAACATGGGAAGTAAGGTAACTCTCCCCTTTTCCCAAGAAATACATACCTGTTAATAAAGCAATTAATTCCATGTTTAAGAATACGATCCACTTTCTCCTTCATTTTTTCTTTTTCTGCCTGTTCTATTTCTGCCACTTTTGCTGTGGAGTCCACTCTAACACGAGAGCCAAAAATCTAAATGAAAGAAAAGAGAGATCACTCTCAAAATTCCATTTACAAAAACACCATTTCTCAGTAGTTCTGGCACATACCTTAATCTTGTCTGTATCCATACCAGTATTTGCAATAAGAATCTTTGCATTTTCAATTCTTTTTGGTTGATTTACACCAATCTTCTTGTCAAGTAAAAAGCCTATTGTAACAGAAAAATCTTGTAAAACTTCAAATTAAAAATGGAGAACAATTCATAATTATTACAAAATCCCCCAACCTTTAGTATTCAATTTAATAATAATATAGCAGTGTTTCCTATAACAAATTTACATAGATGTGTAACTTTTAGCAGCTTTGTTTCTCAAGTGCATATACAGACAACACTCAAAGACTTACCTTCATCCAAGTAGGAATCAGCCAAACTTCCACCAAGTTTCTTAATGACATGGATAGCCTCCAAATTACCAGAACCTTTCAACCTAAGAACAGCTTCTACAGCTAGCTTGACAAAGTGATCCTTATGGTGAGTAAGCAGTTTTGATGAAAGAGTTGTTCCCGCAATGTTCATCAAGTCTTCACGGAACTTCACTTCATCATTACTACAATAAAGACAGTTCAGTTAAAGTGGAAAGTCTGAAAGCCCTACCACTAGCTACCACCGTGAGTCTTTGCCCACTTCTTCTAGCCTGTGTCTGTATGTACCACATCCTGCTTCGAGGAATGCTGCACAGAATCCCTCCACTGTCCCAGAACACAACCTTCTACTTAAAATACAAGTTTTACTAGGAGGATTTTCGCATTCAGCTTTAGAAAGTTTGTGCTCTCAAAGTGCTGGGCAAGGGAAATAGTTACATTTAAAATGTGAGACTGAAATCTGAAATAACACCTCAGAATTTTGTTCCAGGGAGGAAATCAATGCTTGTATTTCATTTCTGCACATCGTAAGTAATTTTGAGAATCAAAAAGCTTCTGTAATTCATTTGAAAAAACACGCAGTATTTTTTTCTCAGCTGTTAAAAATCATTAACTCAGACTTCACACCACTTTAACAAGAGTGAAGAATTTACCAATGAACTGTAATTTGCACTGATGTTTTTGATCTTGAGTAGATTCCTGTGAACCACAAATGGACATTACTAACCCATGATCCACAGCTGCTTTCAAAAGCGCCTCTCTTGAAGCCTTTGTGGCTGCTCTCCAGCCTGCAATGATGGTCTGAGGATGAATCTTCCTTGCAATCAGTAATTCTGCCTCCTATTTAAATGAAATCAACAATTATTTCCCTCCCAGAAGTATGGTTACAGTAACTAGAAAAGACACATACATTTACGAATGCAACTTAGAAGTGTAGTTGAAAAATAATTATCTCCATTTTTCTGAGGGAACTTGGCAAGCTGATGGATCATTCCTTAAGACACTCTTGATCCCAGCTCCTGGACCTGAGATGATCAGACTTTCTGACACAGCACTGCTAGCAAGAATTACTCACTTCTCACGTCCCTTTCACAGTAATTTCAGGGTTAGAGTTTGGCAATGTAAAATTTTACATAAACATAAAAGCCATACAGAGTTTTAAAAAACACTATGAATTCAGGTCTTGAGCAAAGAACAGAATTTAGCAGTAATTTCCTCATTAATGTCAAGGAAAAGAATTTCAGAGGACTGAGCCTCACAACTAAGCAGTGCTGCACACTGCCCAGCACAATAGCCAGGAAGTGACCTGTAAGAGTCAACTTAAGATACTTTAGCATTTATAAAAAATCATAAAAGGAATAATACCAAAAAAAGGATGATGCAATACCTAAGAGTTGTTTTTCCCCCCTACCAATTTCAACAGCAAAAGAGCAAGCTATTCCTTCCCATGCTTTGGGAGCCCTTTTCACAAACAAAGGGCAACACACCTCCTACTGGTGGTATCACACAAGTACACTGGCAAACAAACATGTTAAAAAATCAAATACATCACCCTCAGCAACTCAGCTGCCAACACTGTGACAGATGTAGTTCCATCGCCAACTTCATCATCCTGAACCTTTGACATATCTGAAGAAGCAAGACACAGCATTAATGCTATTTTCCCCATGCATTAGGAGGAGAGAAACAGATCTTACTCTTTGCGTAAAGAGGGAACTCCAAAAAAAAAAACCCAGAAAAACACAAGATGCAAGTGAAATTCAGCATCCTCAAACTCCTCCTGCTCTTTATCTGTACCCTCGACACCAGTTTCAGCCTGGTGATGGTCAAGATGCTCTCCTCTGTTCCAAGTCCTACCAAAAGGAAGTACAGCTGGATAGAAGCTCTAAGGTACAGATACAGGATCACAGACTATAATAACCAGGTCTGCTGCATGAACTGCTGATAAACTGGGAGCCAGCAAACACAAAATCATTAGGAAACCTGACACCCAATTGTTCAGGCTCCTGCTTGTCACCAGAAGTGGACCACTGGCACAGTAAGACAGTTGATCACAAAGGTAAACTGTTCAGAAGTACAGTGCCCACTGAGTGACAGAAATTTAAATCTGGGAGAACCAGAGAGAACCTCTGTTGCCCCGCAGATTTCTGTTCTGCATTTTCCCACTGAAAAAAACAGGGGCAACAGAGCTGTCTTTTGACCCTTCTGATTCCTGGGACAAACCATGGTTGAGGGAAAAGAAGACATCAGAACAGTGTTGAAAAGCAGCACACACCTCAATTTTACTTTTGCAGAATTCCACAACTCTTGCAGTACCCTGCCCTCCTTACTTCAGGATTTCTGCTACCCCTCCCTTCAATTTTTCACAGTATTTCAAGAACACTTATCTAAGAACAAATAAAAACTCGGTAACAGAGTTACAAATTAAGAAATATCAAGCCTTTAAGAACTCACCAACCAAGACCTTGGCAGCTGGATTGTCAACTCCAATAGCTTTCAGGATGGTTGCACCATCATTGGTAACTGTCACAGAGCTGTCTCTCCCGGTGCTTAAAAGAATCTTGTCCTACAAGATGTGAGATATAGAACACTGCCTGAAAACACTGTAACTATTAAAGCTAAATTAACAGGTGTGACTACTGAGAGCCTGCAGCTGTCTTACCATGCCTTTAGGCCCCAGGGTGCTCTTGACTAGGTCACCAATGGCGATGGCACCAACAAAGGATGACTGAAACGAAGATAAATATACCTCAGGGAACAATTTATTTCTACCGTAATACAAGAATTATACACTACTACGTAGCTTTCAAAAGGACATTTTAACCAACCCTTCCACCTCTTTCAACACAGGCTGTGCCCAAGTTCCTTAAATGCTAAATTTTGACAACCAGATCAAATACATTAAATTCTCGCAGAAACTATAAGTCTGTCCCAAAGCCAGAAGAAATGCCACCCAATAAAACACCAATCTTCTGAGGTCCAGTAGAGTTACTTTGGTTTTGACAATGAAGAGTTTCTCTAATTTTCAGTATAACCAACACTCCTCCTCTCTTCTGTTCACAGACACGCATCAAGGAAAGTCAGTTAGAGACAGAAGTTCCTTATCATGATATAGTGAAAATACTTTTAGTAGTAGAAAGGACAAAAGTTTAATCACCTAAAGTATTACCAGTTTCTTTGAGAATTAAACTTACCAACCGAGCTGTTTCTGCCTTCTCTTCATCTGCACCTGCCTTGAAAATATTCACAGGAGCAAGGGAAATGGATGCCTAAAACACAGATAACATAAGAATATTATTCCAGCTTCAATAAAACTATGTGTTTTAAAAATCCCTGACACTAACAATCCAAACAATGTTTTTATAAATAAAATTACTTCTGTACCCCATTTTGTTGTGATAAAAGGTATACTTAAGAAATAGTCAAGGTTCTTAAAAGTCTGTCTTGCAATCTCATACTCATGAGAAGGGATCACGAGACCGAGGGCAGCTGCTCGCAGAGATGGCAGCGCACACGCCCCCACGGCTCCTAGCAGCACATCACTCCATGGCTGTGCCCGCACTGCTGCTCTGCCCAACTAACCGGCCTTCCATAAAACCCCAGGACAGGCACAACAAGCAAGAACTAAAAAAAGTCTAATTACTGACCATACTGAGGCTTTAGCATTTTAATACCTGAGCTCAACTCGGGTTTCGTGGGGTTTTTTTGTTGTTTTTTGGTTTGGTTTTTTTTTTTTTTTTTGCATCTCAATGCAAATTAATTACAGCAATCACCAATATACGCCTTTAAGGACTGACATTTACAGAGCACCCAAGGCCTTAAATGAACAAGGACCAAATACCCAAACACACGTATCACGGCTCTCAGGAGCCAAGGCGGGGCCGGGAGGGGTCGCCCCGCGCGGGCCCGGCCCCGCCCCGGCTCCAGAACCTTCGGGGCTCCCCCGCCACCCGCGCTCGCGGTCGCGAGCGCCGCCCCCCCAGCCCCCGGCACAGCGCGGGGAAACGAAGGGCGCGGCCTCCAGGCCTCGCGCGCGCGCCCGCGNCGGGACCCGCCGTCCGCCGCCTCCTTCAGCAGAGAACCAGCGCCGCGCCGCGCCGCAGCCCTCAGGAGCTCCACCGGAACTGGCGTCAGGGCGGCCGCCACTTCCGGCGGCGCGCGGCGTTCTGGGAGCCGCAGTCCGGCCCCCGCGCCTGGCGCCCTCAGCGGCTGCGCGGCCCCGGCCTGGGTTCTGTGACTTGGAGACGTGGTAGGAAGAAATTCCTTGCGGGGGGTGTAGAGGCGCTGGGAGAGGTTGCCCCGAGAAAGCGTGGGTGCCCGATTCCTGGCAGTGTCCAAGGCCAGGCTGGATGGGGCTCTGAGCAACCTGGTGTAGTGGAAGGTGTCCCTGCCCACGGCAGGGGGCTTGGACCTAGATGATTTTTAAGGTCCCTTCCGACTCAAACTATTCTATGCTTCTGCGGTTCTGTGATATTCCTGGAGGTCAGTTCTCAGACAGGTCACAAGCATTTTTAGTTACTGCTTCTAGCCTCCAGTGCGCTTGACAGACCATCCCAGATGGCTGCTCTTAGACCACGTCTCCAGTAAAAAGCAGTGAACAGGAGATCCCCGGCACAAACGACTCAATACGCTCTGCAGTTCAATACAGAAAAATTGGTAACTATCCCCCTGGCAGCTTTGCCAGTGAACAGCACCTAAACCTTGCTTTGTCACTGCTCTTCCTCTACACAAAAAGCCTGTTACCTGGTCATATAAAAAAAAAGAAAACCACAACCAACCTGTATTATTTTGTATGACTCATCCTCAAGAATTAATTCCAGCTGGTATCACTCTTCTTGCTGCCAGATACTAAATTCTTGGGATATATGCAAAGTTTGTTCTAGATTCAAACTGGCCAAAGACAAATCCATCCCAATGGAGACAGCAAAAAAGAACATCACTAAAACTCTGCCAACTCTCACCTGTATTGCCAATTTTAAGTGTCAAAACCTGGTTAGTATTAGTTCTTGAGTACATTAGGCTTTTTTTTCTATTTTCTTCACGGAGTTAGATACACTTCCTTCCACAACCCTGCTCTGAAAACTAGACTGCTAGTTTAAATTTAATTTAATTTAAATCCAAATGATTTTCCTCATAGTTGTGCAGAAAACTATTTAAGTTCTGGCTAGGGCAAATAATCCAACTTAAACCATGTAAACAGCTTCTCTTTCAGAATCACAGCATTCATAAAGATTTGCACTTAAGTAATAATTCATTTTAATTCGCATCTGCTGCTACTGTGGTGAGTTGGGAGAAAAAAAGATTTTAAAGTGCCCTAGACTTATCCAAGTTATGGCCTTTGAAAAATCCAATGCTCACAGAAAAACTAGAGCAAATTAGTCAATTTGGTTTAAGGGGCTTTTGGCCATTGCTAGGCTATGATTTTTAACGTGTAAAAGGAGCAACACCAGAATAGGAAGAACTCCTGCCTCTCTCAGCTGTGCAGGGCCCTCACCTCTTATTGCCAAGGGCAATTTCTCAAGTTGCACTGTATGTGAAGGCAAAAAGTGCCTAATTTAAAAAATTCATTAAAAAAAATCTCAAATCTACGTGCATGACAAAGATGTGACAGAAAAACAGCAGAAATGAAACAATCTTGGAGACGAATTTACAGACTTCAGAGCACCATGATCAGTTTTGGGGGTTTTTTTACTACAGAGTAATGAGTGGAATATGGAGGCAGGGAGGAGGTCAGAGAAAGGTACCTGAAGCAATGATTTAAAGGAAAGCAAAAAACATTTATACAAACAAAACACAATACAGTGACACTAACACTGCAAACTACTGAAGTAACCCACAGACAATTTTTAATGTAAAATCAATAGTTTATTGCCATGCTACAATTTATTTTTTTTTCCAAATGAAGTTGGCACTGGTAAGGGGAAAAATGTTGTCATAATACATAACACATTTTTTTAAAAATGCACATTTGGTAAGCTTTCTCAATAATGACAGCTTAAAAGAAGTGAAATTATTTTTTTTAAGATTAATGTGGAATGGCATAAAAATACACTCTTTCTGCATAGTATAAGAAATACGGAATGTTTGTAAAAACAAATTCACTGAACAGGGAAAATTACTTGAAATTTTATAAACAATTTGGCAATGGTACTCCCTCCCACTGTTTAGACTTCTTTATATAAAAGAAATAAAAATCTAGAAAGCTACCTTTATACAAAGTTGCTATATTTAGGCCTTTAAGTAGGAAAAACATTTTATAATGCAAATTAGGACATACAATAATCTTACAATATGATACAATGTAATGACAAGAAAGGAACATACAACATAAGATTTTGGCCTTTGTAGAAATGTCTATTTCTGCATTTAATAAATGCATTTGTGGCACACTGGTGACTATTGTATCACTACTACCAGTCAGCTTTGACACTAGCGTGGTGCACAGCTGGCCTGTGGTTTGGCTGGGACACAGACAGCTTTCCAGGAGACCAAAGGTGATGCTGCAATGAAGCGAGACGTGAAAAAGGCAACGTGCCTGCTGGTCGAGCCATCTGGACTGTGGGACACCATACAACACTCTTTCCTCTCATACCAGAGTATTTCTTACACATTCAGTTATTAAGTACCAAAGTCTTACAAGTGAGAACATCTGTGTTCGCGATTTGGCAAAATTTCAAAATACAGAGTTAGTACCAAATATATAATATATTATATATAAAATGTGGGTGTATGATATTCACGCATATTCCAATGCAAAAAAACTGCATTATTATGGAGTTAAATTCACTGACATCCATTCCTAAATAACATGACCATTAAAAACAGGTGTAATCCTGATCTTTCACACATTTTAGAATCACTTCCTCTTTCATACACAATAGTTAAAACAATAGATATGCAAATATGACTAAGAAATCAAAATTCCCATAATTATCTGAACTCTGACCACAACAAATAGGATTTTTCAGTACATGTAATTAAATATATTTATATTTTTACAACTTTTTAGACCATTCCTGAAGAACTTGACCAACCAGGTCCTCAGGTGTAACAGAGCTGTTGCATCAGCAGAACTTGATCTTGCAGGACCCCATCCAGTGGCCCTTGAAGTCAACAGGAATCATCTGTTCAGCTTCAAAAGACACTGCATGCGGACCAGACAAGCTCTGGGTCACCCTGCTAACAAGGAAGATTTCCTGATGACATCAAAGCTCCTTGTCAGACTTCCTTTCCTACAGCCAAAGGGAAGGACCAGAGCAAAGGATACCTGGACTCTGGGCTCTCGGGGTCGCTCGGCAGGTGGTGTTGGGAACAGCCGTACACAGCACAGCCCCAGCACCGGGGATTGGCAGGGTGAGCTTCATGGCACCTTTTATACTAAGGCTTCTCATGGAAAGCAGAGGAGCTGCTTCCCCCCACACTCCTCACTTGGCAATTCGGTCACTACACGTCTCAGATGGGAGCTCTGGCTGGGACCTCAAGGCATTTAGTACTTTGCAGACACAGAGGAAGACGGTCCCTGTTCTGAAGGGCTTGGGCCTTTTTTTTAATCATAGTTTTTACATTATTTCCTTTGTACATACACATATTTGCTACATAAAATAGAATTACACCAAAGTAATGGATATAGCGGAAAACATTGTCACAATATATGTATATTACCACACTAAATAATTACTAAAACTGTGAGAAAAATTTCAAAAATGCCCTTCATAATATATAAAAATACAGAAATGTCCAACACTTGTTTCATCAACCTTATTTCTCATATTCTATTTCTATCTGTACACCAACATACTTCCAAACAAAATACTGCGTTAATCTGGAGTAAACACCGTGTTAGGAAAATATCCTCATAAGACATCTGACAGACTTAGTCACATACCGCACAGCACAAGAAATAATGTATACATGGTCAGAGTTGCAGATGCTAAGTTGCTCTTTTTTTTCTTTCTGATTCACTTATCTTGTCCAAAAGAGGAAGTAATTCCTAAAGATCGTGAAAGAACCTCCATATGACTTCCTTTTTCATATGCTCTGTAAGACGGACATCAGCAAACCTGACTCCATCTTAACGCAGTTTTTTGTGGTGGAACTTTTTCTGGATTTCTTTTTTCTTGGAGTGTATATGAATTAAAAATAAAGATATAATAAATGAACTTAGGTTTATATTAAGTAAATACTGTCAAATGTAAATGCCTGAATTGCTACCTCAAGGAAGAGATGGGAAAGATCGTATCATTAAATTCCAAAAATACCTATCTATCACAATGAAGGACCAAACTCCTTTAGGGGAAATAGGAGAATTTCAGCTTTAAGTCCACTACAAGTTCCTACTCCATTAGTTTCATCTTATTTGCAGCCATTAAATAAATTAGTACAGTGCAGAAATTGAATTTCACCATTGATCTCACCTTACATGAAGCGAGGAATACTGCTTAGAAATAGACGTCCAAATCAGATACATCATTATTTGCTCAAAATAGTAACTGACATTAATCAGAATTTCCATTTTTACTTCACTGACAACAAATAAGAACAGTCTGCTCTCTCCTGAATCTCTCTCACTGAGAAGTGGTTAAATATAAAACAAAAACAAGAACAGCCAATTTTTGAGCCAATACACAGTGTCAGGAAACCAGCAAAATCAACTGCTGGTCTGTCACCTACAAAAACGCAGCCCTGTTTTGACATTGGTTTGGACTTCGTACAGTTTACACGTTTCTGTGATCCTTTTTACGCCCAAGACCTAGTCAGAAGTGCAAACACACAAAAATATCCAAACATCGGACGGGATGGGGGGAGGGGAGAGGACATTTTATCAATTAATTGTATGAAATTTCTACTTCAATGCTTATATGTTCTACAAAAGCTCTGAAGACTTTAATAGGAATAGTGCTTCAATGCACACCATCAGATTCAACCCGTCCCAATCAAAACATACTTATTGGGGGAAGCAAAAGATGTTCTGAGTATCAAGGTTTTCAGAATTTCAATATTGTTTTAGGAAGTCAGCAAAAACCACCACAAAAATTAAAATAATTGGTCCTCCTGATATAATTTTGAGGAAAAGATTATTTTCCTGATATACCAATGGAATAAATTCTCACTCCCTGTATTTCTAGCACAATCTTTATTACATACTTTTGGTCACTTTTTTGTGTTCTCTGACAACTCAGTTTCCTTGTTTAAAAAATACAGTAATGTATGTCTTTCCCAAATCATTGCACTAAAGGAATACCTACAGTTAAAGGTTTCCCCTTGTCAAATGTGTTTGAAGGGCAGCAACTGGCTGCACGTTATGGATGAAAAGCAGAATTGATGGAGATGCTACCATTTTTACAGGACCTAGTTTATGTAAACTTACCATGCCACATTTACTAAAGAAAACGGTTACGTATTTCTAGTTTTTCAGTCTATACACCTCTGGGCCCAAAATAAATATGATCTAAATACCATGGAGAGATTTCAGCTGAAAACTGAATCCTAGATTACAGACACTACATCTAACATCACAGCCTTTAAAAGAGACTGAATTGAAAAAATATTTACCATGTCTCAAAGGGTAAAGTGCATTGCAACTGCATCTACTTCAAGGGGCAGAAAATAAGGAATGCTAAAGATGAGTCATGTGGGTGACAGGGACTACCCAGTATGTTTGCAGCGTACACAAAACGAGAAAGCATTATCCCACCTGTAAAACCTAACAGGTTAAAAAAGTAGTCCTGGAAAATATGTCATCAGACTCGTTAATATAATTAAGGCTAGAGACAGTTGAAATTTCAGTATGTTCTCAATTCTGGGGACCAGAGCTAAGAAAACATTATGAAACTTGCAACAATGTAAAAAAATTGCTCAGACCACTCTTTTTATCTGAGACTATTCAGAATGAATGCATATGACAGTGCACTGGAACTAAGGAGGGATATGGCTTGTTGTTGAAATTTCAGCAGGTCACTTACGATCTACCCAAAGCCTCTGCTTCCCTATCTAGCAGTTAAGAATATTATTACTTCCTTGCCTCACACATGTGTTTTACGGGTCCAGTAAATTAGTCCCAACTATACAGATGAGGACCATGTATTTCTAAGCAGCTAGCTAGATCAAACACGTTTGCCTCAAAACACATGCTGAAGCATTAGTTCAGCTCACAAATTTAAGTGAGCTACATGCTGAGAATGAGAATCACACCAATATTATTAACCCAGTATTTTGCAACATATGGGAATTTCTCTTCAGTACAGACCAGGAGGTCCATAGCAAAAGGTGAGGCAATGGCAGAGATCTGAGGGAGCAGTTACAGGATCAGTAGCCTTGGAAAAGACCTCTGAGATCACTGACTTCAACCTATGACTGACCACCTTGTCAACCACACCATGGCATGAACTGCCATATCCACTTTCCCTAAAACACCTCCCTGGGCAGCCCATTCCAATGCAATTTCTTGGCAACACCTACCTGGCACAGCTTAAGCCTATGTCCTCTTTTCCTGTCACTGGTTGACTGGGAGAAGAAACCAATGTCCCACCTGGCTAGAACCTCCTGTCAGGTAGAGATTTCAGACCTTGAAACTGCCTAGATCTAGGTGGTCTTTACCTTCTTGAGTATCAAGGTCTCCCCACAAGTCAGCAGGTCTATCACAAGAGTATGCAGAGGCTGACCATGAAATCATTAATAAGGGTTTTTTTAAAAATCTCTTTTAAGTTCCTTCCAAGGGTCTCAATGACTCCCATCTTTTACTTCTACAAATGATGTTCTTTGTGCAGCTGGTATTTCAGTACCATACAGGCCATAAAGAATAATGAAAGCCAGAGTGAAAAGGCTGCCTGATACCACCTAATGGTACGGCAAGACATATATTTCAGGTGCTACTACTGCTGCCACTACTAAATGAGAGAAGACCAAAGAAAAAGGTTGGAGGAACAGAAATACACACCAATTCAAAAGACAGAAAATAATTGTAGTTTGGCTTTTATAAAACTGCGATTCAAATATTGCATGGAGACCCTTAATACTTTTCCAGATCTCCAAATGGCTTTTCTTGCATGTTTTTCCTCACAGTTCAAGGGTTATTTTACATCATACCAGTTCACACAAGTGTCAGTTCCTTTGCAATCACAGGCTCAAGAGCAATCTCTTCTGCTGCTAGTACCAAGGTGCACCTGCAATACTGCCAGAATTCTAAGATTATTTAGAGTATTAATAAACAGAACAGAACAAAAACTTCTAAGGGTGCCTCTGGCATATTCAATAAACAACATTCTACCTGGATGTACCTGTTACACTGAGCAGCCATCATTGTAACCAAATGCACCAACTGCAAAAGGAAAACAAGTATGCTCATAGATAATACTACCTTCTGATAATTTACTACGTATCTTTCTAAATTAAAGTACACTATCACCTATGGATGTACATTGCTAGAATGTACAACTTTCTATAAAGAACTATCAAGTCCAGTACCCTGCCTCCCGTGTAACCTGTGTTTGATGCTTTAGAGGAAGACAATAACTGCATAATAAACCTTTCCAGTTGTGCAATAATGCATGCTGCTGGAGAGCTGGGATATTTCTGTTAGGCATAAAAAAGTAGAACACTGGACAAAGACAACCATTTGACCTTCAAGAGTCTTTCTTTGTCAAATGCAGAGAGTAAGACAAATACATAGATGACCCTGAACAATTAAAGCTATGTACAAAATTTTGACTTTTAAAACAAGACATTATGAAACAAATAAAAAGGAAACACACAAATGCAAAGAAAGGAAGGCACATTGAACTAAGAAATGACAAGAGAGCCTTAATTCATACAGCCCACCTGTGAATTCCTTCAGAAAAAACCCCAAAACTCTGATGAGATTAACATTTTGTCAGATTTCAGAGGGAATTTGATATGTCACTTGGAATTCTATTCCAGTGAAAGGAGCTTAAGGCTGGTTTTAGATGTGTTTATAGCTCTGATCAACAACTGTCAATGTGACCTCTCAAATATCACACAAGTTCAGAAAACTGTCAGGAATTAGAGGCCTTCTTGCCCACAGACAAAAAAGGTGTGGTGTTTGTATTCCTTGAGATGAACCAATATATCTTGTGTACGTCAAACTGAGTGAATGAACGCATTACATACATTTCGTTCTGGAGGAACCACTTCAATGAGGAATGAATGTCAGATACGTATATTGAAAGATTAGGTTTACCTGCTAATAATGCACATATCAAGAGGCTTTAAAAAGTGTTATAAATGCCATTAATGAGTATAGGCACCAGACCAGAATATTTATAAATTCAAAACTGGCATGTCACTCAGACTCTAATCAATTAAAGAGGCACTGTGAAAGGTGGTGATGCTGCTATGCAGTAATTAGTTCTACTGTAGAATGAAATAGTGTTACCTAAAATGAATACTTGCTCTACATTAATTCCCTTTAGTCAGACAAGTATACATGAAGTATGCAGAAAAAGTTCTATTAGTCTATAAAAGGCGTTAGTGTTAAGAAATGCAAAGTACTCTCATCTTCAATTTTAGAAACTTCACAAAAGGTGCAAATGATTCAATGCTCCCCAGGCTCACATAGGCAGGTCAGTACTGTTATGTCTAGTTTTCCTAGAAGTACCATCATCTCGGGGCAGTGCTTTTTGCAAGCTTGACATAGCAGCAGTTCTTTCAATGTCTATCACAGCATACAGCTCTGTGCGCCTGGTTGGAGTTTGCGGAAGTGGAGTGGTGGGGGTTTTTGGAGTCTGAGGGTTGTCAGAGTCACTGCCACCTTCCAAGTCAACCTGTATATAGTTGAGCTGCCTGTGTTCTAAACTTGGACGCCTAATGTCAAAGTTAAAGACTGTTGGGGTACAGTCCCGACGTCGTGTAAATTCTACTTTATGAGCACTTGCTGGTACTGTTACATTCTCTGTATTGACATAGTTATGCATTAGATCTAGGTTATTGTGGTAGCCATTCAGAGATGGGGTCTTTGGTCCTAAACTGTCATCTTCATCTCTGCTCAGCTTGCGGGCTTCCCAAACAGGAGGCAAGGATGGCAAGTTCTCGTAGTTCAGCAGCGCAGTTCTCCTCTGAGCAGAGTTGTTAATGTTCTGGGTGTCTGAGGTACTGGTTGATGTCAAGCGACCTCTCCTGACCCCCGAGGCACTAGGGATTGATAACCTATTTATATTTTCATACACCAATTTATTACCAGATGGTGTTTCTCTACGTTCATCACTGTCGTACCCAGTGTCCCATTCAGTGTTGTTTGTGCTGCTGCCACTAACTTGATCTCTGCCAAGTTGTTCCAGTTTCTCTCTTTCCATTAACTGCCTTTGAACAGGTGTTGGTCCTAAAACAAACTTCACTCCTTCAGGCTCCAGGAGAACCTGAGCATCTCTGTCATCAGTACACATCTGATCTTCTTTCACTTTAGTTGTTTCAGTGTTTGAAAGCTTTGATTCCAGTGGCACTTGCACACTTGATCGATTTTTTCTTTCCTCTTGTACTCCAGTAGTGTTTACGTAAGTGTGCACCTAAAAGGGAAAGAAAAAAGAGGAAATTCAAACACTGTGGTGTCTTTTTCCCCCCCCCTCCAAATTTATTAGCTGCTTAACTCCCCACTTTTCTAATCAAAATACCTGAAAAGAAAAACTTGTGATGGCAGGTGTTTAGGAGCAAAAGTCACCTCTCTTGCATTCTGCTGAACTGTAGTCAGTTTTAGGTTTTTTCCCTGAAATTTTGTTATTACATTAATGTTCCTCTAACAAAAAACCAGAATTTATATCTTACACTGATAATTATTTTTATTTGACGTTTTATCTCAGTCGTGCTTTAGTTCTAGCTTTTCAGGGTCTATTATAGGTTGGCTCTGATCAAGGCAACCTTGGGTTTCTCCAGCTTAGCTCATTACTTTACCTGGGCAGATCAGTGAGAGCTCTACTTTGTTGTCCCTTACCAGTGACCAACAATTACTTTGGCTAAGTTTATGTTCATAACTTCTACACTGCAAAGGAAATCAACTGTCCATAAAAGGCAAAAAAAAAAACAACTAAAAAGAAAACCACAGAGACCTAAGAAAACCATTGGGCTCTTGCCTTGTGCACTACTTCAGCAACAAACAGAGAGGTTGGGTCTACAGGAGGAACTGTCCATTCTTTCTTCAAGAGCCAACAGCCTCCTAAGAACAGGAACTCAAGTAGAAAAATATACAATTCCATATGAAGTGTGGCACTCAGAACTAATAAGAAACAGGAGTTGGCACTGTATGTCACTAAGAAAGGCAGAAATACATTCCTAGGTTATCCCTCCAATTTCCACGGTGGATCAGTACAAGGCTGAATGGGAAAGACTGGATTCCTTCTTTAAATTTTAATTCTACACCTGAATAACCAAACAGCAAAAGCAGTCTTTTACAGCAGCAGTCATGTAGCTTGCCAACCTCTCTGTCAAGCTCTGCGAGCCGGAGTGTCATTTACCAGCTCACTTGACTCCTACAGTGATTTTTTTAAACTCATTTACTATTCAGTAACTCCAACAATAACACCTGAGCTCTTCTGTGAGGGCTCCTAACAAATCCTTTCCCACAAGATAGTTCACTGCACTCTGCTCTGGTTACCTTCTCTGGTTTCCAAAACTGTTGGCTGTCACACATGAAAGTCTTCCTAAACCACATGACATTATTAAACTTGACTATCATTTTCATCAGCAATCTGAATGATGAGAGAGAATACACCCTGAAAGTTTTCAGTCTATCCAGACTGGTAGGGTTTCCACTGAGCGGGATCTCAGCAGCCTGGAGAACTAACCTCATAGAAACCTTATGAAGTTCAGCAACAGCAAATACAAAGTCCAGTGCTTGGTACGAAACAGCACCTACAGTACAGGCTAGATACCAACTGATTGAAAACAGCTTTGCAGCAAAACTTCAGGGGTCCAGGTAAGTTGAATGTGAGTCAGTAGTGTGCTCTTGCAGCAATGAAAACCAAACATGCACTGGTTTGTGTTAGCAATAGCACAGTCAGTAAGTTAAGGAAAGTTACTATTACCATCAATTCAGCTCTCACGAGGAGCCTGAATCTGAGCTTCCTAGTACAAGACAGACATCACCATACTGAGGCAAGTCCAGTGGAGAGCCATGACTAGAGAAAAGCTGGAGCATGTGACATACAAGGAGAAGCTGAGGACACCATCCTTGTTGCATTTTAAGAGAAGGAGGAGGAACCACCTAATAGCTAAATTAGCTCAACTACCTAACAGATAAAGCAAAGACAGAGCCAGATCCTTCGTGGAGATGTTCAGCAAAAGGCTAAGGGACAGCCGACACCAGCTGTAACAAGCAAAAATACATATTAGGGAGAAATGTTTTCACAACAAAGGTGGTGAAACACTGGAACACATGGCTCAGATTCTGTGGAATCCCCTTGACTGTAGTACTCAAAACGTGACCAGGACAAGGCTCTGTGCAGCTGTCTCTAACTTAAAACTTTGATCTAAAGGATTAATTAGGTCCCTTCTAATGTAACTTATTCCATGATTTCTATTCGGCAAATAGAAGACTTACATACAAAGAAGGTTTTTGACCAGGATCTCTCATTATAACATACAATTACTCACGTTTAAAAACAATTACTGAAATTTTTGAAAAGAGTATAATGCAAACAAATACGGTCTATACCTTTATTTGTATATAAATATGAATTCCTCAGCAAGCCATTCTAGAAAGTATAATTTTAAAGAGGCAAGGCAAACACTTTTCTGAGGTAGTTAAAATATTGTAAGAATACATTATACCTGATACTGAAAAACGTAAGTGAAAGCCTATAGAACAATCATTAGAAAAATCTCAAGTAATGTGGAACCTAAGTTGCATGAAAGGAAAAAAACACCCACTTGCTCCTCTGCTACAAGTAAAGGATGTGTTGATTCTTCACCAACAGAGGGGAGGCGTGCACTGCCGACAGAAGGATGTCTGCTGGAAGGGTGTGATGAAGCATCTCCAAAAGATGGGTATCTGGGATAACCATTAGGTAAACTTTGTGCATTGAACCCAGGAGCTGATTCAATTAGAAAACAAGAAAAACCATATTAAAATAGAACATTTTACTGTATATGAATAAGACACTTTCTACCTCAAGTTTAATTTTCAAAAGAGAAAGTAAAATATATAAAACAGTATTAAATATTCACAAAGCTCAATTTTGCTTGGAGGAAGGAAATGGAGAACAGAACAGCATCCCGGCATTTACTGGAACACATTTCTGAAGCAACCACTGAAACCTAGGTGTATTACACACCCAGTAAACTCCCTATCCAACTTTTCCTTCTACCATTAACACCCCTCCCTGAGACTCAGAGACTGAGACAGCGACTCATTTACCTAGGCTTCCATTTCTCTGAAATCATCAATCAACTGGAATTCCCACTTTCAAGTATCAAGCCATCTGCCCGAGATTTCAAAAATACCAGATTTTAGGTAAATACTTCACTCACCCATCCATCTACTCAGAGCAAAAGAAAGATTCCAAAGCCACTGCACATGCGATTTTAACAGTACTTTTTTTCCCCTAATTAAAAGTTTGAAATATTGCCCAACATTAACATTTCTCTGAAATGCTACTGGTAAAGTATGTTGATATATCATAATGCAATTCAGTAGGTGTATTCATAAGTGTTCTTACGCAACAACTAAGTTCCCAAAACTTATTTCTTAAAGATAATCCTCAGCAAGTATCTCAAGAGAATGCATTACTCTTAGGTGTAATTAGCCTCTTAGCTTTAAATTAGCTTTCTTTTTTAATTACTTAAAGATTAAATTCAAATCAAATGCTATTTTCAGCTAAGCACCACATTACATTCAGGTATGTCATCTGACAGTAGAACTACACTTACTGGTAGGTGTTCGAGGGGTTCTTGGTACTTCCAACTCAGTTTGATGATTATTTCTTTCTACTACTGGTTCTTCTACCACATTTATGCTATTATTCTGCATTATCTCTTGTAACATGTTAAATAGCTCTTCTGCCCGGGCACACTTAAAAGCAAAGATTCCTATAAAGACACCAAAAAAATATATAAAAATCCTGTAACTCAGAAACATGCCTTACTATATATATAACTTTCAAGAAATAGAACTGGAATCCACATAATGAATACCTGTTAAAAAAGCAAAAGTGTTATGAAATTTTTAATTGCACTAAAACACACAAAATTACAGTAACAACCTTCAGAGTGTTTATCTAATAGAAGAGTAAGATTCCCATGCACCAAAAGTTAAATCAGAACAGAAAACTGATTCAGTTAGAAGCAAAACTAAGTTTTGAGTGCTAAATGAGGGGGAAAAAACCAATGAGATTTTTTTTTTTCTTTTTTTTAAAGCTGATAAAAAACAATACCTGTTAAATAAATACGTATTTAAAAAACATTAAACTATTGTGGTGCTACAAAGGTGTATTTCTTAAATCAGATTTCTATTAAACTACCATAAAAATAAGATACCTGCACAACAGAAAAGGATTTAAACACTGGGTAAAAGTTTAGTTTCTTTAAGAAGACTAAAATGAAAAGCTAGTAAGACAAACTGTGTGAAACGGACAGTAACAAACTAATTGCTTTAGGCTAAAGGATAGACACAGAACACAAAGTCAGCAGCAATACCATGTATTTTGTGTGTGTATTGTGCCACTTTGCCTTTGAACCGCAGGGAGTGTCCCAACTTACCCTCACCAGCAAAGTCGCAGCTTTGGATTATTCTTCCATTGAAAGCATGAAGTTAAAGTTGACATGCTTGTTAAACGTGAGTGCAGGTACTCATTTTTTAAAGTGAGTATTACAATCTTAAAACACTCTTTACTGAAAACTACCTACCTATATACCTACTGTAAGTGCAGTCATGTGAATATCCTGGCAATCACTACCATCATATATTTATTTAGGGACGCAGAGCTGTGACAGATCAGAACCACCAGAAATGCTTCACATGGCAGAAGTTCACACAGCCTCAGCTGGGAATACACCAAAGGGGCTATGAGGAATGATGCTCAGCTATTAATATGCAGCTGCTGCACTGAGTAAGCTTAATGTTTGCAACACTGCAGCTACAGAGCTTCTACCATTATATGTCCCTGACCCCTAATCCAGCCAAGTACGATAGTCCATGTTTGATATTTTGTATATTTCCGAACATTCGCACTGGATATTTACATCTTAATGGACAAAACTCCGAATTTTAAAAAAATCTAGGTTCACAAATTTTAAAAAGTTCCCAGTAGGTTTCTGAGAAATTCATCTGCCTTCAAATGCATTCATATTAAATACAATGTGATCTGTCACACAACTGGTGACATACCAACTTCTCCAGGTTTTATATCCTGAATTATCTGTTAGATGTGCTCCCAAAACATGTCTTCAAGGTTTTTAATATCTAGCACAAACTCAACGTTTCACCATCATTGCTTTTCACAACTTATCAACAGAAAAAAACTTGACATTAAAGAAAAAACAGAAACAAGAATGTTGACTAACATAAGAGGTTGCTGGACAGTATACAAGCAATTCTCAAATGAAAAACTTCTTGGTCATCCCATGAAGTGAAGATGAAGTTTTGCAACTGTGCACATAAAACCCACTGTAGGTCTCAGGAACAATGTTCCATTGCAAAAGGGCAGTAGAGAACTGTTTCTGCCAGATTTCTTTTTTCTCAATATTCACAGTATTTTAGTATTACATAAGGAAGGCAAGAAACAAAAGAGGGAGGAAAGGGTTGCTGCTTACAAAGCCTGCTTAATCTTGTTTATGAAAAAAAAAGAAACATTAGAAGGAAAGCAGAGAAGTCAATTAGACTTGGTGTAAGATTTTGCAGACTTGCTAATAGACTGTAGAGAAGAACCTTCAGATTAGTATTTTCAATTAAATATTATTAGTATCTGTTCTCAATGTTCAGAAGAAGCAGTAAATTAAACCTGCAAAACCCATTAAAGTGATTATCTTCAAAACAAAGTTTAATACTTTAAGAATCACCAAAATTTAGTTTAGTACTTCAATGTTTGTATACTTTAGTATACTTCAATGTTTGAAAATATCTCCATTTCTCATTAGCAGATGAACTGAGAGTGCCTTTTAAACTCTCATTAAAAAAAACTTGTCTTCCTTTACCTTTGCTTGGACAATGAATATTGACTAGGTTTATCTATGATCAAGTTCTTCCATCTTTCTGATTTTTTAACAGTGAAATTAAGAAACAAAACTTGCAATTTCTCAATGTCTAAAATTATTGATAAGAACACTAGTAAATTCTAAATATCCAGAAAAACATTGGAACTTAATTTCACAACATATGAACGCATAAGAATTCCAACTACACGCAGCTATCTCACGGTAGGAAGAGGCAAAACAAGGCTGAGTGCTCAACCGAAACAGCTGTTCCCTCGGGGACTTCTGCAGGGAAGAGAGAAACACCTGAATCTTCTCAGTGGAGCCAACCTTGGCCAAGGCAGGCATGGTCTGGGTACTGGAAAGGTAACCATCTTTTTCCAATAAAAGCCATACAAAAAATAACAGAGCATAGCTGAAGTATACACACTTTATACAAAAACATGTCAAAATTTCAAAATTATGTCATTGATATTAATGAAAATGGTATTTGCTTTAGGAAGAGGATGACACAGAAGTTTATTACGGAAGACAATAATAAGGTGAGGACATCCAGTTCGTATCAGTGCTCTTGTCTTTTAAAATCTTAAAAATAGAGAATTCTTTGAATTCTGAGGAGATTCCTCCACAGTTTTAGATTCTACTGCCTCCCTCTAAGTCAAGTCAACCTCTGAGGCAGGAGAATTTCCCTGCCAAATCCACCTCCTAAGTTGACCAAAAGAATACTCTCATAGAAGCTTGAAGTCCTCCAGACCTACAGTGCCAAAAAATATGTGCAGCTCAAATCTTCATTCTACCAGAAGACCATTCTTCATAAGGTAATTTTTTTCCAGAAATCACATTCACATAGAGAACTGTAGCCTTTATAACTCTTGCCAAAGGACTGGCAAATATCTTCCAACATCAAATAAATTTCCAAAAACCTTTATATACAGCATTTCCACATACCTTGTCCAGTTTGACACCTTCGACCACTTTCAAAAGAGAAAAGATTTGAGTCATAGCCATAGCGACGGAGACAGAGGTAGTGCCATTTCACAGAGTCTCTTTTACGGGTGTACAAAATTAGTTCTGTATCTGTAAGTTCCATTATGCCAGAACCCAGTTCATTACCATCATCATCCACATTAATAACCTATAAAAAAGAAATTTAAAAGCATTAGGTAATTACTCTTTTGAGAAACAACACCACTTTTAATAATCTTAATGCCTGACTGTAGACTCCATCTACGCTGTCATATTAGTTACAATCCTTGAAGTGAACCTTTAAAAAAAAAGAAAAAAAGAACTCAACAAACTAGTTTCTTTGCTACCCTAACCTAGCATTTAAAAAATTAAAACAATACTTTTTAAAAACCAATAAAAATGAGACTGCCTAACACTACTGTAAAATCTGATGGGAAATTTGAAGTAGAAGAGATTTGTAGGTTAAATATTTTTTTAAACTGGCTTTATGTACATATTCTAGTATTCCCACATGGATAAGGCATACCTCAGATAATGGAATCTTTCAGAGCCCCATTTCTAAAAAAACCACAGTATTTGCTTTGTCATATAACCCCACTTACAGTTGTGAAAAGGAATGAGAAAGGGTAAGTGGCTCCAAGATAAAGCTTCCTTCACATACACTTATAGCTTTGCACTGTGCTGAATCACCCGATGGTTTTAGATATTTTGCTGCCTTTTTTAAAGTCAACAAATAATTCTAATACCATATAGTTATCTTGTGTGAAAAGGTGTGTATAAAGCTACACTCTTATTCTTTTTGCTTTTAAGCCAGTTTTGAGGTCATCTGCATCCTTTATAGAATTTGGACAATATATATTTCCCCCCTCTTTTACCTTACAATGCTGCTTTTAGTGGGATTCTTTCTTAATCAATAAAAAAGCTACCAAAACAATTCCCCTATGGAATTAATGTTACTCCTTAAAGAAACATTTTCAACTTGACATCCAGTCAATTGAAAAGAATCAGGAATAGTTTCATCTGCCTCTGAGGCTTATGCCCATTTTCCTCATTTTACAAATTACATTCTTTCATCTCTCCCTCCCTGCTGCTAAATCAGTGACAAACAATAGAGAAATTCTATATGGAGAAAAACAGGAACTAGTTACAAGAAGTGATGCATAAAGAGCAAGAAAACAGAAAAATACCTTATCCTTCAGCTTTCTTAACTGATCATATTAAACATTTCCAGAAATTCCCGTGGCTTTATAGCTCATTTCATTGTTGCCCGCAGGCAACACATGAATCATTTTTCACTATGGAAGCATTACATTTCTTTGTCAACTCACAGAGACAGTTTGGAGCACAGAAGCAAATCTGACTTGTGTGACTATGCAAAGGTATGTTTACTTACAGTCACTGACTTCACCTGCTTCATGCTTAGCATGTTAAGCACATGAACGAGTGTTCACAAGCTTATAAATTCCAGAGATATATAGGACAAAAGGGCACTTAGAAATAAAATTTCTCCATGTAAAGGACAGAAGTTTTCAAAATGTATAATCAGTAGTGACCTTCAAGTAAAATTAGCAGTCCTAAAATATTCTATTGATGACCCCACATTCAGGTTCATAACCACACTTCCCCAAAAGCTATTTATTCCCTTATACTAATGACTCCTTCCCTAACTCAACCTTCTATAACCTTCCAGAGGCAACACCACTTACTTGGGCTCTACCAACTGAAATGGAGATGGATCAAAATTACAGGGCTTCTTTCCTCAAGAGCAGAACTGTCCTAAAAAGCCTACCCTGTGTAGGGAATTCCTGTCACCGCTGGTAAGAGAGGGCTTCTCAAAGGCACAAGACAAACCTGTAGCCACAGGCACCTGCAATTCTGCAATGTTTCAGCTGTTCAGAAATTTGCACTCTGTTTTCATATAGGTTTTTTTAAATCACAGGCCTAGTCTGCAAGAAAGCAACAAAACAGTTCACAGCACATCACACCAGTTGCATACCTTAAACTTGTTTCGGTGGTTATCTGGGACAGTTTCTTTATCTGGACAGCTACAACAGCTACCCATGACTTCTTTAGAAGACCATCTGATCTCTAAAGTGGGAAAAAAACCCCAACCAACAAAATGATCACTTAGTTGAAGTTAAAATAAAGTAATATAAACAAAACAACTCAATGCAAATTACTCTCTGGCATACAATTCTTCATGATGAATCTTCCAAACATTCATAATAAAAAAAATCAACATAGATACTACAAATATAATAGCTAATTTAGAT
This sequence comes from Oreocharis arfaki, assembly GCA_013398015.1. Taxonomy (NCBI): domain Eukaryota; kingdom Metazoa; phylum Chordata; class Aves; order Passeriformes; family Paramythiidae; genus Oreocharis; species Oreocharis arfaki. The sequence continues at coordinate 549,525 of VZRR01011537.1, forward strand.
TTGACAGTAAGGAGTGGCGGCAACACTGACTTCAACACTGTTGAAGTCCTACCAATAACTCAACTTGAGGTTGCTACCAAATAGACTCATTTGATTTGTCACCTTAATTCCCATGGTAGCAGCTTGGGGGAAAACAAAACCTAAACACTTACTGTGCGAGGTTTTCATCTCCTAAACCAGGCTTTTACACAAGGCTGCTATCGGGATTCCAGTTCCACCTAAATGAGCACTCCCTGGCTCAGAGCACTGCACTAGTGACGTCCCTAGAAGCCCTGGGCTGTAGCAGGTTACCAGGCACAGGCAACACAAAGAGCCCACAAGGCAATCCTGAAAGGCTGCCCTGGCTTTGGCAGCTCCAGGGTGGAGACGTTCCAGGCCTGGAGGCAGCCCTGTGCTGGCAGCCACACAGTGAGGTTCTGTGATTCCAATTTTGAATACTTCCCATATAGCAGTGTACATCAAACTATGTAATCAAAGTCAAGGGAAGAAAAAAACCCCCATATTCAACACAAATATTTCAAAACTTGGGTTTTCTTAATTTCTATTAAGTTCCATTTGGATTAAATTGTGTTACACATTCACTATAAAACAGTAAAATACTCAAGTAACACCGAATAGCGTGGCTAAAGTAATGAAACAAACAAAAGAATTTGATTTTTTTAATATTTTCATTTAAAGATTTCTGTGTGTATGGCAAAACTTTCACAAAACAGTATGATAAAATGTTCACAGAATGAAGTCTCACAGCTCACTGTTTCACCCTCTACTACCATGAAGAGGGGGTTGAGTCTCATATTTCTTAAATACAACAAAGTCTGACAAAAGAAAACTTAAACCAATTTACATCATCTTTATATTGGATAAAACCTACAATTTCCACTACACAAACGAAAAATGGGGCAAAATCCTGGAAGAGAGCTATTAGGTGAACAAGATATATGATATTAGAAATCCAGAAGAAAGAAGACAGAATAGGTTGATGAGTTTTCCTGACTAGAAGGAAAAAAAACCCAAAGTCATCTTAAGAAAACCATGACTTGTTTTCTAGACAGGCATTTCTATTAGCATGCAGCAGTAGCATCCATGTAGCACTTTAGTCTGCTAAGGAATAAGGTGCAAGGAATACAATGAAGAGCAGCTAACTCTTGCACTCTTTTTGATCAGAAAAGCCACTCAAAAGAGATACTCCTGCTCTAGAGACTGTATAAATCAGCCAAGAATCCCCTGCAGAGGTAGCAACATGGCTCCAATTAATCCAGTCATAAAGAGGCAAAATACCAGACACCTAATCAAAATCACGGATTCTTTAATGTCATTTCTGGCCATAACATGAAAACACGCATTATACTGACAAAGTTTTTCTCCCCAACTCAATATGAAACTGAGGAGTTGCTTGTTTGCTTCTACTGCTGCAGAGAGAAGATATGCTACACACAACAATTTTGCTGGGTTTTTGTTTTGTTTTGGGGGTTTTTTTGCATGGTGAAGTTTTGAAATTTTTTATAGTAGTAGTAGCAGTAGTTCTTCTTCCTCTTCTATTTAGAAAGGGAGATACAGGTAATAACACCTATTCCTGGTTTCCTGCCCTGGCACACCACAGTGCCTCACTACAGTCATGTTCAGATGTTGTTCTTGTCAGCTTACTCAGTGCCCTATTTACTCTGAGAATCTCCTGCTATGAAGAGCAACAGGTGACAACAGTCTCAATGCAGATTAACAGTGAATACTCTGGTCCATACAATGGAGTTGTGTCTGCCTCTACCAGCCTTCAGGCACAGATGCATGCACTTAATAAAGCCTAGACTTGGACCTCCTCAAATGTTTTGTAGTGCAAACAGAACTACATAGCTGCATGCTGCTAGTATCAGACTTCTTATGCATTCAGCATGTAATAACTGACCAAGTCTGCTGAAGACACGTGCCTGCAAACCTTAAAAAAAAAACCCAGAACTTAAATGCAAAACAGTTTGGGGAAAACAAAATCATTAGAGTTGCAAGAAGAAAGCTGTAGTATGTGAAGATGTCTCAAACACAGGCTCTGTATCTCAGGAACAACAAAGAAAGGGTATGTAATCAATTATCATACAAGCTTATTTTGTCTCAATTATGCTCTAATATTAATATTTCAGAAAACCAAGAACTGCAATGCTACTTCAAAGGAGAGATGTGAACCAAGGCTATGAGGAAGAAATTAAACAGCTATGGAACTGGCAGAACTAAAAATCACTCACCTAGATTTGGCCATTAATATTCCCAGCCTCTGCTGCAGCATCAGGGCTTCTGTCATACTCAAACTGTCATGCTGTCTTGTCACAGAACTAATCATTGGACCTAGAACTAGAAGGGTAAATAAAAATGTCAATTTTTTTCTTGTTTTTAAGATTCCAGCTAGTAAACTAACAAAAATATATGCCTTTTGTTCATATTTTCTGAGTATTATGTCAAGCAAGGTCTTCATGATGTTTAAGATAAGACTGATGTCTGAGTTGCCCTGGCATTTCAGTGCCTTGGAAGAAAATAATCTGGCATTCTTCTGCAGTGTAGCCTGTCACACTGGGGACTCCATTCATTCTCCACTCATTGCGCACCCAGTTCAGTGTGGAAATGACAGATGTGAAGCTCCCCTTATCCTCAGTGCATACCAAACCAAACCACAGCTGACAAACAGAAGAACACATATAACTTACTCTGTTTAACCGCCTCTTGCTTATCCTACTGAACACACACAAATGCTGACTTGTATGGCTAACACATCACCCTTTCTCCACTTCCCTCATGATTCTTGCTCCATGACATTAACCATAAATTGCTTGCTTTTACTTCTCCACCCCCCAGATTATTCTCACACTAGCTATCCACTCACATTTAACACTGAAAACTAACTGCTGCTTCCATCACGCTAACAGCTGGCAGTCTCTGTTCTCTGTTCGTAAAATTGCCAAACAAGCACTTGATGTTTCCTTTGATGCTGCTTATTAAACTCAACAGAAGAGCTAATTTCTCAGAACAATACTTATTATTAGTCTTCCTTATCAGTCTTTCAGGATGTCTGTGCAAACTTCTTTGAGACGACTGCAGCTTTGCTTATAAATTTTTTGCTGCAATTCTTTGTATTCATTAGCTGTCCCCTGTCTTGCCCCTGGATTAAAATCATCTTGGGAAACCAAAGCACTCTGCTTTTTTGCATAATATCAAGAGTAATGTAGTCCCAATTTCATCCAGGTCCTAGGCCTCATTATACCACATGCAGAACCCTCTTACTTGGGAAGGGATTGTACAAGAGAACACCAGAAATTCAACACTGGCAAATGCAAAAATAACACACATAGCAAAGGAGTTCTATCTGTTAGGAAAGATCAGTCACATGGTCATGCAGTCCAATGGAAACTCTAGCTGGACAGCTATCATAAAGCAAATGAAACATAACTGTTTGAAAAGAACTAAAAGTGCCAAACCAAAAATACTATTCCATTGCGTGAATCCATAGCACACCCACAGACTTACTGATATATGCCATCAGGCCTCCCCTGCCAAAAAAGACAGAGTAAAAGCAGAAATATGCTACTTAGATGGCTCAGCCTGAAAAAAGGGAGCACACAGAGCAGAAAAAATGAGTACAAAATTACAGGTGGCAAAGAGAAGATAAATAAAGCACAACTATTTTCCAAACGCAACCATTGGGGAACAGCAGATGACATTATTAAGGGGGGGCTCAAAGAAACACACGAAAGTTCTTTTTTGCACATGGTATGTAGCTAAATTTTGTGACCTGCAATGTCTTGTGGGAATGAGTTCCAAAAATTTAAAGATTCAGAAAGTAATTGGACAAATAAAAGCTTCAATGAAGAGCTTTTAAACTCAAGGATGTCACATCTGGCTCAAAAAGCTTCTAAGGTGCAGATACTCAAAAGGGTCTTAAGGAATGATCATAAAATGTTCCTTCTTACTGTTCCCTTCCCTGTATATTTACTATTGGCTGCCAGAATTTACTATTCACTGTCAGAAACAGGATAAGTGACAAACTGATACTTCAAGTGTGACCCAACAAAGCCATTCCAATTAACATATATGGATGACATCGATTCAGCATAAATTTGTGAGCGTTCTGTGAGTGTTTTTAACACATTAGAAAAGGAAATCATTAATGACTTATACTTAACTTGGAACTAAACCCTAGATTTCACAAAGGTACCAAAAGGTAAACTTATTGAACTGCTTGACAGACAGGTACTTTTGCACCCAGGTGTGTGCAGGACCTATCCCTCTGCAACAAGCACAAAGCTTTGGTTATGTGATGGCCTTACCCCATCTCGTTGGTATTATTAAACTGTGATTTTGGTCAGGTTAGATTTTTGCTGGCTTAGCATGCCAAACCAGCTAGCAGAGTGTCTAGCAAGTGCCAGAGCCAGCTGGGGACAGAATCACAGCCTTAGTTACCTCTATGCAGTTTTCAGAAAAACTAGCCACTTCACTAACTACTGGGATTGAAGTTTACCAAATTCTCTGATAAAATTTTCAGAACAGGAGAATGGAAAGAGAGAGTAGAAAACCTGGCCCACCCACTCGGGTGAAACCTTAGGAGGCAGTCATTAGAAAAATAATTTAAATAAAAATATTCTCAGGCAAACTATCTTAATGCAGGTATGTTTGCACTGGTCTTTACCTTGGTATTTTTCTAGCAAAGTTTTAAAGCTTTTACATGGTTTGGCTACCTAAAGCAGAGTAGCCTACTTCAGTTACCTAAGAACGATTCTTAAACAATCTAAACAGAGTTTTACAATGGATTAAAGAAAGCATACAAACTTGCAGCACCTAACTTCTTTTAAATGTAAAGCAATAACAGAATTCTCCAAACTGTTGCTTCCAATTACAAGTTGGCTATTTACTCAGTTCAAGATTTTCTTAAATTTCCCCAGATTGCAAAATATTTACCCAAACTTAAACATACAAGAAGAAACAGACATTTCCACGGTCACAACCTTAAGTTATGTCTACACCGTCAAATTTAGGAGCTGTAATTTCCCATTCACAAAGCATCAGTGGTGGTTGGGTGCAGTTATGCAAGGAGGGGGAAAGGGATGGAGAGTATTTTCTGCTCCTCCCTAACACATCCATTACTGCATTGCAAGGTAAAAATCCCAGGCAAGACAAACCAGGCCCAGCACTCATCTAAACCTTGTTAATGGGAGTGAAAGGTAGGAACTGCCATAACTTCACTAAGATTTACTACTTGGCTTTGTAAAGTAAAACACGGCTCTTTCCCTCAGGCTAAGCAGGGCCAACAAGTCATGCTAATCTCTCAGAAGTCAAGGAACACAGGGCATCACTGTAAACAAGAGCAGATACTTTAAAAAGAACGACACAGTCAAAAGCTTGTAGAAATTCTAACATTAGCAATTCTGCAGTCTCCCCAGGCTGGGAATGATCTGAACAAGGTGTGCACTCTCCTTGTGTAAGAAAGGCCACACGGACACGCTGCTATCATACTCCTCATTTTGCTCGTAGTCACCCCATTAAAATCAGCTCATGGTTGCAAAGCTGATCTAAAAGCTGGTTTTCACTTAGTTCTGCATGCTCTGGTTGCAGAATCAAACATTAACTTTGGGAGATATTTTCTGTACACATAAATTCCTCTCACAAACCTCCTAAAAATCAGGGAAGGAAAAAAACCCAAACCATAGCACACCTCAAAAGAGGTAGGGAGAAGCAAAGGTGCCTGGTCTGTAAACCTATCTTTAGCACAGTCACATTTTCAAATGAAAAAGTGGCCTTCCAAACCACTAGCTGCCACAGTGCTAGCTCCTTTGTTATGTCTTTCCATTTAGTGTGTAAGAAACAGAGTCTAAATCTTGTTGTCTAAACTGCATCTAAACTAGACACAAGGAGTATATATCACAAGTAATGCACTAGACAATGGAACACACTGAAAGAGGTAAAACTAATTTCGATAACTTCCTCTAAAGTTCAAAATCCCTGGCCCTCAAGAATTTGGATGTTTACATTTATACAGGGATTCAGAGAAGTATCCCCAATTTAGTATTACGATGACCATCAGGACACCTGCCCAGTACATCCTGCAATCTCACACACTAATTGGAAATACTTGAAGAAAACAGCCAAATCCCTACAAATAGAAGGGATTATAACTAAGTTTCTGATCTCAGTTTTTGAGCACTTGTTGATGTCAATGGTTCTTCTACAGCAGAGGATAATTTCACCCAGAAAGCCTTGCCTCAGATTAAATTGAAACAGAGTATTAATCTGAACATTTCAGGTTATACATAGAAACTTTCTAAGTAACTCATTACACCCTCTGGCCATTAACGGAGCTGTCACTACAGCAAAGCAGCTCTCAGCTTTCCACACAAAACAAACTTTGTATGAAAGTGTAAGACAGCAGACAGACAAGTAAGAGAAACCAATTTACCATGTAAGATAAATGTTATCGAGTAAGATAATGACAGTTTTATTGGCATGTTATTCATTTCAGAATATAGGTGAAGGAGGCTGAATGGTACTGCAGTCAGTTCTTCGAATTTTGCTGGCAGCCAAATACTGCCCATCTCACAACTGGCTAATACAGCGGATTAAACGGATAACCTCTGTATCTAATGTGGTATATCCTAGGTCTTTAGAGTAATGATGTAATCCATGCTGGCAAATTCTGTATGATTTAAGAATCCTGGTATCCTACTCAGGACTTAAAATAACCCATACTTTGACCTTCTCTTTATTTTGGCTAGCATATCTTCACTGACATGAAGCCAAGTTTTTCAACTGGAAAACAAAACTTCATGTTTCTGGTAGAGGGGACTCTCACATACCAGACCTCACATGCACATAAGAGATGAAGCACCAAAATAAAGCCAGTAATTATTGAGTTTGGCCTTAAAATCCAAGAGCTTTATTTCCCCAATGGTCAAACAAAGGACTTCTTCACCTTCTAATTACCAAAAGGAAAAAAAAATCTGTACATCAGCAAAGACTGACTTTAATGTTTGGAGACACAACAGACAGAAGAGGTGCCGAAGCTAGGATGTTCTCCCATGGAAACACGAGAGTTTAATGGGATATGAGTGTTCAAGAAAACAGGAAGGAACCCATGAGAAATGCAGCAAAAGAAGCACAAAACATCCTCCTTGCCTGACCACACCTGCTGCCATCATTCAAATCTACTCATCTTTCAGGTGCCCTGGAAGGCTCTTGCCTTGCACACTCTGACAAACAACAACGTAACAACAATTCCCAAGAAGCAAATGCATTTTGCTACGAAAGTCTGCTTTACTTTAATAGTAAAGCAAACTGAACTAAGGTCAGACATAGTCCTTCCCCTTCATCCACTTGGCAATGATTACTAAGAAAATTAGTACTGAAGGTGCCGACGTACCTGAGAAGGATGAAAAAAGCAGTACTAACAAACCATAACAGAGTTAAAAACTACAATGAAGGAGATCCAAGAAGAAACCAAACATGCTGAGAAAGAGTTTGGTGCCGCTGGCTGCAATTGGGGAAAACAAAGTACGAATGGCTGAGGTGAAGTTGCAGAATCTAGTTTATAACTTTGCTTATGCTAACAGGTGGAGTTTTCCCTCAAGATTTTTATTAAATGAGCATGTTGTCAGGCTTATGATTAAAACACAGTAATAAATGTACACTCCCTTTCTCTCTTTAGCCCTTTCCAAAGTGAAAAAACAAAAACAAAACAACAAAACTGACAAAACCTAAGCTAAACTGTAAAAGCTTTCTGGCTCCAATGAAAACAAAATTATTGCAACCACATACCAGCCTAAGCACACTAGCTTGCCATTTCGGTGCAGTACCCTCAGAGCCCTCTTTGAAGACGCCTTGAGGAGGCTGATGCAGGATCGCACCAGAACTCGCCCTCTCAGCAGCATTCCTTTGCCAGCACCTTCTGCTGCTGCCAACTGCCTGCTCCTCAAACTCACAGGAGGTTTTCTTTTTTTCTTACTCCTGCTTTTTAACACTCAGATCACCTCACAACTCGACCTCTTGTGCTAAATAAGTTTTCATCTATTAGGATTCAAAATGAACAGCAACTTTTTATTTCATCCCACTTTAGTGCCATATAAAAATAGCCAATACCATTTAATAAAATGAAAATGAAATGAAATGAAACATAAGGAAAAGCAAACTTGGAGCCTTGTTGTTTGTTTAAATTCAGAACTAGCAACTGATCTTGAAGAGTCACTATGCAAAAATTTGAAATGGTATGCTACTATTAATTCTCTACAGTTCTCCTTAAAGGTGATCATTTCAGCAAAATGCTCAAATTTAGGTGAGATAGTTAAACATTTGCAGAAACACTGTTCAACAGTAATTCCTTAAAAAAACATGCTCATTTGGACAGAAAAGCTCTTATATTCACCACAATTACAGTAGGAGTGAAGATTAAAGACCAGGTCAAACAGCTGAGCTAAGATGAGCAGAGAGAACTGCAGCAGGCAGCAATGTTGTGCCAACACTAAATACTTCATGATGTTTAAGACCAATTTATATAACACCAATCCTACACCTCTCCACTTTGCTCTAGCATGATGTTCTAAGAACTGCATTCCCTTATCCTGAGGTGTGGTACCCCAACACTTTGGCCTGTCTCAATGCAATATAAAGAGTATTCACATATTTCATTCAGGTACTAGGTTGGTACAACTGTTCTATTCAACAAGTGCACACACAAACACATACATACAGCATTAAACAAAGTTTCAGATTTTCACCTCAGTGCATTTTGAAAACTCTAGGTCTTTAATGAACATGAATCTTGAACAGGAGCACAAAAGCTGTTTGCTCCACCATCCCCACTAATCCTTCTGAGGATGCGGGACATTGTTGCTTGTTCCACTCTTTAAACGCTCTCCAAAAAATGATCCTCTTACTCTAAACTTCCAGAGAAACAAGACTTACGTTTTACTTGGTACCATTTTTAAAACAACTTACACACATGCAAACATTTTTCAATTTCTTAGTAAAACAATTTCTCCAGATCCACACCACCATATTCTTTCCTGTGAATGTCTGCCAGACTAACTGCATCCTTTCGAAAGAAACAGCCAGAACATCAAACTCCAAACTATGACATTAGGTTAAACAAGCAAGCATGACTAAATTATTTTATTCTTGGAAAATCTGAATCTCTTTTAAAGCATCCTCTAAGGAATAGCATATACTGAAAGCATCATTTTTACACAACAATAAACTGCAGAAATGGGACTGAAGTTTTAAGAGCTGTGCTGTGGAAATGCTTTCTGGATACAGGATCAAGGAGTAAGGCAAGGAGATGGGAAAATAAAGTGGAAGGCTACAATAATTAAGTAGTGGGGCCAAGGAAGAAGAGAGAATCTAGCTTAATTCTTGAAAAGGAAGCCTGACTTGAAATTGTTTAAATAGTGAGTCAGTTCTCCAATATTTAACCACAAATGCCTCCTAAAACTTGAGGCCTGCAGCTCTTGCCAAGTTTTCAAAGCCAGTAAAGTGCCAAATCTTGTAATTAAGTAAATGGCATTGAGTTTATATTTGTAATATTTTAATCTTTGAAATATTGTTTATTGAAACATTTCAGGAAGGGTTAAGTTCTGTTTTTATGTTTTTGACATGTTTTACACACAATATTCTAATACATTAATAGAAACAACTCTGGAAAGCCTACAAGGTCTTTCTTACTGCAATGTTAAGTGGATTCAGTAAAAAGTTATCAAAACTGGGACCATGCCACTGTGATTTATGAAAATAAATAAACACAGTATGTATATCATTTCAGTATGCAATCTCAATATGTGCCCTTTTTCATCTATCCATTGGTTCCACTATCAGGAAGTTCCTAGCACTTGGATACAAGGAATCTGGCCTTACCTGAACATCAAGCTTTTATATATGGTTTTTATTTCTTCGAAAACTGGGAACCAAATCCTCCCAAGACCTCATTAAATCTATATTCTTTAAAAAATAGCTTGCCTTCTGTATTTACCATTTTTCCATCTTCTGCACAAAACCCTATCACTTTTGAAAGGCTCACAATTTTGTTAGTCCTGTTTACATATCTCCTCATGTGCTTCTCGTACATTTTTTTTCCTTCTACTTTAAGGAGAAACTAATAATCATTTAAATTATCTACCCTGTGGCCCCAATTCATTACATAAAAGGGAAAGATTAACAATAGCTAGTTACACCTCTAAATCAAAACTATCCAGATTGGTCACTGAAGGAAAATCCACAGTCTTAGGGTATCTTTTGTCACCACTGAACTGCATCTGCCAAAAAGCAGGTTTAGGTTAAAATTATTTTCTTTGTATTCACAATGAAGAAGAGCATAAAAACATTTAGTTAATGCGTCTGATTTGCTAAATCATAGTAACCTGACTGCGTAGATGTCTGTCTGTGCTTTGGGCTACACCTGCTCATTAAAATTCTGATTATTAGGATGTGCACAGCAGATTTAAGTAAAACCCAATTATAATCATATTTGTGCATCCAAGCAACTATTTTCTTCTTTTCATTGCTGAATCTCTTACAGTCAACTTTATGTAATTAAACAACTACATCTTCTTTAGATTTGAGTACTTCTTTGTTAGTGATTTACACCCTCCTCACTAGTCTAGTTGATCCATGCCCTAAAAAATATTTTCCTATTTGAGATGGAAGCTACTAAAAACTAGTTTGATCTACCTGTACAATGGAGAGCAAAGCCGCATTAAGAAAAAAACCCTTTATTCATAGTCCTTTATAATTAAAACAGCTAAAAAGTCCACTTCCTTATATTATACTTCCATGTTTTAAAAAAGCTCCGTTTAGGGTCTTAGAAAATGTCTCCTTCTTGATCACTGCTGAAACAGTACAGAAATGTCTGCAGTAGCCGAGTTCTCTCAATACAGAGCCCTACAAAGCTTTATTCTGTTGTGGATGATTTACATCTCAGACAACTGCTGTTCAATGTTAACATCAGGCACCATTTTCTTTTAGCAAAGAATAAACATAACTTTTTAGAGAATCCATACTGTCTGCTTTGTATAACTCTCCTTTTAGTATTTTAAAAAGCTATAAAAGAACTATTAGGAGAATATACATGTATCAATCGAGATGTGGATGTCAGTGTGTGCATGTGCATGTCATACCTACAGACCAAAACAAGGATCAGGAAAAAGAGTAAAGCTTAGCTTGCCCTGATAAGGAAGAGCATCATTCCCACAGGAGTGCTCCCAGCAGTACGGCCTGATCAGAACACTTGCCAGCAGAACAGCCTGCAGCCTAACACAAGGTTGCATCTTACCGTGTATATTGCTCCTTTTCCTGTTACCACAAACCCAAAACAGACTACTGACACATATTTAAGACATAATAAATAAATAAATAAATCAGAAAATTAACACACGCTCCTCCTATGACTCATAGAAGCTGAAGATTGAGAAAAGCGCATCACAACACCTCATGATGATTAAAACACCTACAAGATCATGCAAAAATCATTTTGATATTACCAGTCAATAAGGATCCCAGATATGACATTAAGATTTTACACCTTTTTTCTTGGCTTGTGTCACTCACAAGGGATCCTGGCTAAACCACTTGGGCACAAGTCTGGCTGCATGGTGGGCAAGTGGACACAAGAGAGCAAACAAATTAAATCTGTCAGAGAATGCATCTCGGGTAACCTGAAGATCAGAAAAACAAATATCACCTTGCCCTACCATAGGATTTTGCACTGAATTTTGTTACACCATTTTTCCTAAAAAGACAGAAATAAAACTAAATCTTTGATTCTTATTGTAAAATAACTGTCATAGAACCACCGGTTTCATTACAAAGTTAGCCTGAGTAACCATTTGCTCTCTTTTACTTTCCAACATAATGAATTGTAATATAAGAACAAACATATGGCTTGCAAACCCAGCCACTGCTTAAAATTCCTCAATACCATCAATTGTGGACCTCATGATTTGCTACTATTTACACAATTAACTTTTTTTCCCCCCTAGGTCACCTTTTTGAATCTCTATTACCAACTCTATTTCCTGGAAGAGTATGGCCTGGGATGACAGTATTTGAGATGGTGGGAAAAGGGAAAAAAAAATCTGATTTTCTTCTTCTTTCTGTAAAATTTAACTCTTCCCAAGACATTACTGAAGCTTAATCTTCAGGAACCTTACTGTCCCAAATTTTTAAATTGAAAGACTGCTTGTACAGTGAACGTGCCCATTTCTGAAGAAAGGAAGTTTACAATAAAATGAAGCTTTCCTCACCAGACAGAAAAAGGAAATACATACATACATTAGAAACGTGTATATATTTATTTATTTATTTATATTTATACTTCTGTTTAAACAAGTCCTTCCATAAGATTCCTTCTATTAACAAGTCTGAATAGGTATCATTTAGAAAATAATTCCTGTGTGAAGTTTTTAGGATTAAACTGTTGACTTTGTGCATCACATGACATTCAGAAGCACTGGTATATTCAACTACACAGAAAAAATCATGTTCACTTTATTGTACTGAAATTATCTCTTACTGTCATAAGTGGCAGATATTTAAGGATAAAAAGGAACCTTTTCCATTTTCATAACAGATGCATGTTTTCTAATCAACAACTATGATGCCCGAATGTGTGCGCTACATGCCCTCACAAAGCAGTCACATCCGAGATCTGGATCCATAACTACCTATGAAGACTGAATAAGCAAGAGTGACACAACTCAGTTAAAAAAAAAGCCCTAGTAAGTGAAAGGCCTAAAGAAGTGCCCTGAACTTTCCTGGTGCAGGCACAGTAGCCTTAAGTTTCAGCCTCAGACAAACCTTACACACCTTCTGTCTTCTCCATGGGGAATTCCAAGCACTGCGGAGTGTCAAATATCACCTGAAACACTGTAGCCCTCAGAGCTTCTATACAGATGTTTTGTTTCTCTACAGCTGCATTCAGTGGTAATCTCTACATATAAATTCACTCTGGCTACATGTTTCTGTATTATTTTGTGACTCAATCTTCTGTGCTGCAAACTTCTGTAACTTCTAGATAATAAGAAAGAGGTTGTTGTAGTTTAAAATACCACACTAAAACTCCAAACACTTCTGCATATGGAGAATAAGCTGATTTGATTTATAGCTAGCATGAACAAGCTTGCCCTTGCCCATCTATTTTGTTAGCATCTGATGGCTACATTGAATGCCGATTTTCTCTCATAAAGAATTAATTCTAGAAACTGCTGAAGATGCCAAAACTTTACTACCATTACTAACCACAACTAGATCAAAGCAGCATCCATAGTACTCTCTGAAAATGGTATCAATTCCACAACAGGGTCTTGTCTTTACTTGGGACTGAAGTCTCCAAAATTTACCCTCCACAGATACAGTTCGTGGTTTTTTCTGATGAACTTCCATGGTGGAAAACATACACTGAAGCCAGGGAGGCCAGCATGTGTAGAGCACACTATGTTAATTCTTCATATTTATATGATACTCTCTTTCACAAATAACTACTCAAACAGATCACACTCCCATTATTCTGTGCCAGCTGAGCTATTCAATGGATAGTGAAGTAGTACCACTTGGCAGAGCCCATTAGCTTACAAGGTCCAAACAGCAGCGCTTCTGTTAAATTTTTTATTATTAAACTTCAAAAAGGCCTTGCAAACAAGAAACCAAAACAAACAGAATACTGATGCTCTGAAAAACCTACAGACCTCCATGTGAGTTGCCGATTCTGAGGTATTACTGGCTAAAGCAGACAAGTTGTCTCCTTTATGAAGAGTCCCTATTCATAAGTCAGCCATCTCCTAAACCAGCAATCCTCAAACCAAAGACTGCAAGCTCAAGGTTCATTTCATCTTCCCATCCCTCCTATTCTCCCCTGCAGCTCAAGCAGCTCTTTGCAGAAGGCAATGGAGAATTGCAAGGGGAAAAACTGAGTTATGTTCCTTCCCCAGCTAATACATTTCTACCTACATGTATGTAAAATACCATTTATTGTTACTGAGAAATAAAATTCAAACAAAAAATAATAATAAAACCCCATACCCACCTGAATTTCAGCTATCTCGGGTTTTCCTTTCTGGAAATATTTTTTCAGTTACCGATCACTTCCAAACATCAGCAGGTCACCCATAACTCATAACTGCTCTGGGTTAAAAATAATCATTATTTTCCTTGCTCAGCTATTTTTTTAACATGGACCGGCTTCCTGAACAGGTTCACCACATGAACACTCAAACACAAGCCAGGGGCTGGCACTGTTTACACCGACAGCACCACAAAGAGAAATGCTCTTGGAAACCATGCCTACAGATACATCTTTGTAGTTACTCTATTCCATGTTCCAGCCATCAGTCACATCTTACTGTCAGTGAAAAGTCACAGAAAACCTGAAAGAAAGGACCGAATAGAAAAGAATTTGGATTTAGGCAGGTTCTTTTTAACAGAATAATTAAAAGAAAGTTATGATTCTGACCCATCCATGGGACTTGGAGCTTAATTTTAAAGCAGTTACAACAAGCAACATGGATACCACTCCAATACAACAGTTTTCAAGAAGAGGACAGATAGGTCTAGTCATATAGTTCAATCAGCCAATTTGCTGCTTCAGAGCATTAGAAGTCTGCCCAAAAAGGACACAAAACCCAGTCATTTGCAGATGCTGAAAGTACAGCCCTTTGTGGGTAAAAACTCTGCAGTCTCTAGCAAACCAGCACCACTTGTTTAAAAACATGAAATGTAATATGATTTGGCACAAATCCCATTTAAATAACAAGCCCATAAAGCTTGCTGGCACTTACTTAGAAAAGAGTAGAAAGAAAACAAAATCTATTCTAATTCACTCAATTCTAAGAACTAGATTGGTATTTTAAATGTAGTATTTATACATGACTCAACATCTTAAACTAGACTTCAAGTACACAGGAATTCAAGTTAAAAACCAAATCCAAGAGATAACTGACTTACTAAGCCCCTTCTAGGTTTACTCTCTAGCTGAAAATTTAAAGCAATAACATATATAAAGTACTGATTTCCCTTGTTATATTTCTCTACTCCAGCTTATTAGCATTTCTGCAGTGAACTATATCTTTTACCACCTTTTTTTTGAAATAAGGCAAACTGCTTCTTACCACTGTTAATATTCAAACTCCCCTAAAGTAGCTAAAGGATCTTCTCACTCCCTATGGCACGTTTCAACTGCTCAGGGAAGTCCAAGGAATGACATACAGAAAGGCTAAACTAGCTATACTGAACTACCACTGTCCACAGCGAGGAGTGGCTTTTACTAGTTACCATAACAAAACATAGTAATTTAAAGCAATTTCTGCTGAACACCCTGCCACCTGAGACCCATGTATTTTACTGTGTGAAGAAATGCAATTGTTTCTGAGGTGCTCTCCTGTGTGTGAGAGACATGGGATATTACGAGATTCCGAAGCTGTTTTGTCCTAAACAAGTTCTACGATTAGAAGTTACAGTTAATAAATATTTACATACAAAAATTATTGCCTACATGGAAAAAAAAAAGTTTACACTTGAAGATGAGATAATTTGATAGCATGTTTGAAAATGAAAAAAGCTTTTAAAATCCATTAATTATAAAAACTACCAAATAATTAAACACATAATAAATACATGGTAATTAATGTCTGCAATAAGATGACAAGAAAACTGGTGGAGCTTTGATGTCTTGAAGAGCTCCAAGATCAAGGTCAAAAAACTTTCTGGAATACATAATTAGGTAGAAAGCTAACAGCTTGCAATAAATGGGTGAGACGTATTGTCTTATCAGAACACAAAGGAGTCAAGACAGGTTCACCCATGTTAGTCTTAAGCAACTTACAATAAAGAATAAATATTGGCATTAAAAAATCCCTTTGTCCAATATTTAGCCATTTGCAAAAGAGCTGCAGAATAAAAACTACATTTGAACTTGGTGCTGAAATACATTCCTGGCAAGAACATTCTAGCATATCACCATGTTACATACTAGACTGACATAAATTACAGAAGTTATTACTGAGGATCTTAAAAAATGGAACTATGGAAATAACACCAATAAACACCAATACTTTGAAAGTATGTGGATATTTGGATAGAAAAACGACAATGTTTGCTATGTAGCAAAGCTACAAAGTCTGAAGTGTAAACTTTAAGGTTTCATTAGTATAATTGGTACTTTTGATCTTTTATAATGACTTTCTTTGGTATCTTCTATAATGACTTCCACCTATTCACCAAAGAGAAAAAGTCCCTGAACTCTCTAAGAGAAGGTTTTCCAGAAGCAAACAGGTCAGGCAACAATTTTATATGACAACTGATTCATAAAGCATGATTACTGAACATATTGTTTGTTCTTTTTCTGCTTACCGCAGTTACTTTTTCCTGTCTTTTCTGTAACATTTCATCTCCACACAGACCGCTGCTGGCAAACACCCTGAAAATAACAACTGACCCTTTTGTACCAATTTAGGGGTTTAGTAAATCAATAGGGTGATCAGTAATAAACCACACCGACAGTATATTCAATACTGAATATTCTGTCCAGTGGGGACGGCATCAGATGGAGCCAGGTGACAGGACCAGAGGCACTAAGGCCTTTTGTTTCCAGGACACAGGAAAGAATCTCTGTATAGCTCACTGATGGTCAAAATTTCCTATGTCGTTGAGAGGTTTTCTTTCTGTTACAGACTCAATTCCTTGCACCCTCTCCTCTCCTGACACCTCATCTTGGCTATCTACCTCTTTATTCATTTTCTTTGTTCGACTCATCCCTAGCTCATATCCAGGACTTTGCTACCACCATTGTTGTCAATCTACAATCTCTTATATAATGTAGTTTTCTTGTTTTGCATGCCTATCTTACCCATTTAGACTGTACTCTAAAAAACAGTTGGTAATACCTGCCCTAATATTTATACTGCAGCTATCAAGAGAGATGGATTGCAGCTGATCATCACACAAAGTGTAATGATGTTTGTAAAAACAGAAACTCCTAAGTCCAGACACTGTTCCTTGGCAGGAACACCTCGACCAGTCTAAACTGGCATCCCCATTTTATGGCACCGCTATCTTGCTTTTGTTGCTTTTGTCTGTTCCCATGCAATGAAAATATTCTCCATCCAAGAACTGGGATTGAGCAGATTCATTTCAATTAGGTTACAACAGGGTTATGCTTATAATACAGTTTAAGTGCCTTGCACTTCATCCTTAATTTGCATACAAGTTATGAGGGGGTTTTATGTGCAATTCTACACTTACAGAAGTAGTACTTGATATTGTACTGCTTATAACCCTTCTAACCCTAAACTGTCAAGACACCAAACACACAGCTGATGGGTACAGGCTTTTAAAAGGCAAAGCGTACAGTTTGTCAGTAAACTCAAAGCTTCCCAAGAAACTACAGTTACACCAAATTTACAGTCAGCACAGTGCTGACAAATCCACCTTTTTATGTTTAAAAGCTTTCTCTGCAATAGTTCAAGAGACAAGAGAAAAAAACATAATGGAGGAAGACCTTAAAATAAAGACATTCTCAAGACATGCCATGCCAATTACTTTATTTTTCTTACAGAAACTGTGTTCTTAGAGATAACTAAGAGATAACTAGCAAGTCCAAAGGTTTGAATTTAGGAGACTCAATCATGTCTTAAATACTAAATATTTTAAATATTACATATTAATAAAGTATTTAAAATAATTTTTGTAACTGTTTTTAGAGTTTTGCTCATACATACTAAGGTAAAAGAGGCACCCTGTCGCAAAGTCTCTCAACTTTCTCCTACAATCTGAAGGCTGTCTAAAAGAAAGCCTGTGTGGCAAAGAGAAAAGGTGAATGAAGAGAACATATACCCACCAAACATTCCAAAATACTTACTGCATGGCAAACAAAGTTGAGCACTAATCAGTACGGATTACATTGTAAACAACCAATGAGAACTTTAATTAATGAATAAATAGTCTTTAGGACGACTTATTTCTACCAAATGCACAAAAATTATCTCATGAATCTGCCCAAGTGGTCCAACAAACTTGCAATTTCGGATATAGGCGTGTTTTGGAAACATACTGGCAAGTATACTTGACTGGTTCAAAAAACTTCGGTCATTACTTGTATTGAAATATCCATTAATTACCTACTCCCAAAATACACAGAATTATTCCAGTTAACAGTCTCTAATGCAAAAAGTTCAGTCTTTACCCAAGCTACACAATAAACTGGAAGAAGGAAGTGATCATTTGTACTCATTGGCACGGTGATACAAATGCTGAGTCCCTGAGCATGTAGTTTCTCTCTTCCAAAGCTTTGCTACACACCAGAACCCCCAGTTACCCAGCATTACTGATTTTAAGCAGGGCAGATTTTACATGTGGTCTCACCATACATAAATCCAGTATTTGCTCTCCTAACTCTGAAATAGCTTGCTGGTCTTCACTTCATAAAAAGGAATAGCCTCTTTGAGCTTTCCATAAACTTCAAGGCACCAATTGCTTGCCTGTGCCTCCATCTCACCACTGCTGCTGCTGCCTGTGCTAGCTAGATAAATGCTCCCACCTGAAAAATACACCATGGATCCCCAAAAAGTTGTACCAGATCTGTGAGAACTAAGAGAAAGATTATCATTTCACACTGAGTTAAGAGACAGTCCCCTTAAACCACCACTAAAAACAACCAAGCAAATCAACAATAGCACAGCCATGTATATCATACTCTGTGCATTTTCCCATAAAAATTTACATATATACACAATGTAAACCATTAAAGGATGCCATTAAAATTTAAATGTATTTTCCAAGTCATCCCTTAAACGTATTCTTTAAAGTATTTTCCAAGTCATTCCTTAAAAGCCACATCTTCAATTACCAGAAACTGATGCTTTCAAATTCAAAATACTGAAGTGGTCTCGCTTATTTAGTCTATCCAGAAAAAGACAGGTGTATGAATATAGCAAAACCAGATGTTGTTAATAATATCTAATTAACACCACAAGGTTCCTACTGATTCACTGCAACCCCAGAAACCTGGGATTTCTGGTGTTTTCATGCAACAGGGACAGATACGATGTTTCTGGGGAGAATGGAGAAAATAAGTGAACAGCTGTCTCTAATAACACCCCTCACAGTCAGTAAAGCTACACATTAACATTAAAAATTTAAGTTCCTTGTAGTAATCTTTCAACCATTCTGAATTTAAAAGTGAGGAGAAATCTCAAATAATTTTGCATTTTAATATATTCTGCACATCCTAGGACAACATTAATCTAGGCAGAATGTACCCAAAAGTTCAATTATGTAATAGGTAGCAGCAAGTATTTAACCTGAAAAGGAAATACAAACGTTAAAAGAAAATGGGTGCCTTTTCTACTTTCATACGCTCATGTTAATAAGGGCCATGTTTTATGTCAGAGATCTGAACACTACAGCCAGACAGCTTTCAAACAGCTGAAATTGTGAAAGCTCTTTTGACCTTATACTCAAGATTAAAGCTAAACTTTTAATAGTTTTGAGTTTCTTTTAAATATTCTCTTTCGTAATTGAAAAAAAAAAAAAAACCACATTGCATTAAATGTGTCCCAGAAGCATATTTAAGTACATGTGATACAGGAACAAATGGCAGGTAGGGAGAAGGCTGTAAAAAAATTCCATAAACAGAAGAAATTCAGTTGTATTCTACTCAATATAATTTTCCTTATAAGAAGTACCTGTGTACTTTAACCACAGTGTTTGATTTTAGTTACATAAAGGGAGTAACTTAAGATGACTGTAAAACTTTTTTTTAAAAAACAAAAAGGCCAAATCAGAATATTTGTAATCAAAACTGTTGTGCAACACTCACTAAAGATTAAGTTGAGCTGCTCCAAAAATTTTTACACTGCCAACCCCTGCTTGCTTGCCTGAAAAAAACCCCAAAACTAATTTCTTACCACTGTTGTGAAATCATAGGGAAGTCCAAATGACTCAATACCAATATTTACATACCTATGTCCTACTCCACTTGTTCTTCTTTACATGTTGACACTGAAGCCCAAAAATGCCAAAAATAATTATTTTTAAAATTCGTCACTTTCTCTACTGCAATTATATCTACTAAAACTGACATAATAACGGGTAAAGGGTAAAAAAAAAGCCAACTCTTTCAAAACCAAGCCTATGTTTTTGAGATAATACAAGGTCAGTTTATAACAAGGATGTATAGTTTCCTCACATGTACAGAAAACAGCTGTATGTTTATCAAGTAGTGTGCAGCTTTCCTTTTGTAAATTAAAGCGTCATTGTCAAGTGGGATATTTTAAATTAACTGCTTTGCTTTCTCAGAATGCCATTTTGTGTTCCCCTCAGTTGATCCAAAGGTGACAGCAGCTGAAAGACATGATCTTTCCTGCTCTGTCCACATTCTAATTAGCCAGACAAGCTCCAATCCCAACTACTGCACTGGTCTTGCAGATCAAATGACCACACTATGACCGGTGCCAACAAAAGGAAGGCTGGACCATGATGCCTACAAAGAAATCAGACCCTTCTTTTTTCACAGCAGGTCACATTTCAACAGTCTTAAAGTTTTCATGAAAATAAAGCTTCATTACAATCTAAGATGATAGTACAGGAGTTTGCTAAAATAAATTAACCTGTGTATCACTTCTATAGAACCCTGTAGAAAATCTAATGGAAAAGAAACCAATCTGTAGCCTCTGAAACTGCTTTCTTTTAACATACTTTATGCAAAGATAAGTTCATATAAAGATGAAGTTATGCTTAAAGTGTAAATCTGTTTAAAAGTCCGGAAGAGTTTTATACACACAAAGTATAGTATTTCAGTTGCAACATAAAAAATTGTATTGATAAGACTTATTAAATCTAGACTTATACACACAGCTTCTTGGCATTCTACAACTTCAACAGTGCTATTTCTAACTTCCATTTACATTGCAGTGTAAGTGTTAAAAATTCTGCACAAACACAGCCTCAAAAATTCCTAAATATTTAGGAACAGGATTAGTGACAATTTAGCCAGCACAGATTTTGTTTTCTTACAGAAGTGCACTTATTTTTGCATTTTGTTTAAAGTAAGAATATGAAACCTCATTTAAGTGTACAAGGTAAGATTAAGCTCCTGACAGTTCAGCTGTTTCAGCTGACTGATGGAAATTATTCCCATCATTTTTCAAAAAGTCAACTACAGATATCAAGCATCCTTACACACTCCAGTTCAAACATTATCCAACCCAGTTTTAAATTACACTTTACATAAACACTCAGCATGAAACTTTTGGAAGTTTGTCATTTGCTAAACCTGATGCCTAAAGTATTCAGTAAGCATAGCTACAAATTGAAAGATTTTTGTCCTCCCATCTGCGAAAGATAAATAGGAGAAAAATTAATTCACAGCAAGAACATAAACTTTAAGCCTTCACATTAAGTAGCACATTTCACATCTGATTTCTAATGACAGTGCAAGATAAATTACTTACTTTCACCTTACATTTACTACTGTCCTAGTTTACTGAATACCATTTTAAAAACTTACTATACTGCTTAGCTTTTAACTTTCAAGTTAAAAGGATATCTTTGAAATGATAACTGCGTATTGTCTGAAAATATTTTGGCACTGGCACAAAATCTGCAAAGAATAGCCCAAGCTTTAACTTAATTATCCTTTTACAAGAACTGTGGTTTGAGAAAATACAACAACTTCATAAACATAATAATCACTAAGAGTAATTGCCTTTGGCAGTAACGTCCCAAAGCAAGTTTGGATATCCAAGATAAACCATGACTCCTATTCTTTCTCTCTGTACTTTTCAGTTAATATAAAAATTCAAAAGCAAATGAAAATGGTGTGTCTAACACTGAACAAGCAAATAAAACAAAAGTTTCTGTCAAAGCAACATATTACCTTCAATAAATAATGAAATCAGTCAACAAGAGTACAGAAACTGCAACCCAACAATAAAATCTGGAAAAGTTACATTATTTTCTAGAACAGAATTAGAAAGGAACTGATGAAAGTTTAGATGCAGTTACAGAAGCAGTGTGAAATAATCATTATGTTACTTATCGTGCACTTTAATCCCAGATACACTATCCACTTACTGAAACCCCTTTGTATATACTGGAAGACACCCAAAAGCACAGAAGCCACTCATCCCTGCCTAAAAATACTGCAGGTATTTTGAAAGTAATTTAGAACTGAGAAACATGATAATTAGCTAATGTTAAGACAGTAAAACACTGTAATTCAAACTCCATATGTAATAGGCAAGATTAGGATAAATTCAGTCAAGCACACAAAATTCAAAATATTCCCAAAATCAAGCTTCTTCCTAATTGATTCCAAGTGCCCTTTCTTTATTAGTTCCCACACACTTCAGTGTGCTAATTCACTGCCTTACCTTATCCTGCCCAGCTCCTACAACTTGTTTTAACCCACCAACATAGGCTGCTCACCTATGTGAAACACTGCAAGTTTTCACAGGTCCAGTTCTGCATCTGAATTGGATGAATTCTCTCTAATAGCTGATCATTAAAAGAAGTGAATTATTAGTGTGTTTGTAAACATATTTGCTTTGATACTGTTGTACAACTCCAAGTAAATTAGTTAACTCTGAACATTTTAAATATTAGTGAACTAACATCCCTACACTCCTTCATGCATTCCAACCCATTTATGTTGACTATCTGAATATGCAGATCAATTTCTGTACATCACCCCCTGAATTACAGCAGGAGAAAACTGCTGGGTTTAGCTGGAAGTCAATACTGCTTAACAAGGAGGACTTTTAATTTATATTATTTCAGTCACCCTATATACACCTTTAACATCTCAAGTGAGAGGGAAGCAAAGCGTAGTGCAGAAGTGAAAACAAGCAGTTAGAAAACTTTTAAATAATACATGACAGAACCACAGCAAGATTATATTCATGTCTTGCTTCTGCTGTGCCAGCAAGTAAAAGCCTGTAGTGTGATGCAAGGAGGACTGCTGTCAAATTCTGAAACCTGCCTAGTGCTGCAGGCTGATACAATTTCTACTGCAGCAATGACTTTCACAGGCCTATCACACCTTCAAACAGGACCACGAGCATGTTAACTTTGCCCTTTCTAACAGCCCCACACAGCAGCAGCATGAATCAATTAGCCCCAGTGGTGTAACATTTCTATTATTCAACCTAAATTGCATTAATTCTTGACTGCTGAGGCAATACATTTTGTCTGTTATATTCACTAAACTACAACCAAACTGGATAGAACAAATTTGTATAGGTATGTTAATTTTAGCCATTTTTGTAACTTACTATGTATTGAAGCAAGAGCTGAGTTCTTTAATCTCTAGCACACCTAGGCCTCCTTGATGGTCATCAGATAGCCTAGGGAAAAAGAAGCAATCATAGAATACTAAGTTCTCAGTCTGCTACTTGTTCGGTACTATACATGACTCATTTGAGAGTTTCCCTAGGGAATCTTCTAAAGTGAACACTTTTCAGGAGTCTCATTACATTCGTAAGTGTTTAAAATCTCTGCCAAGTCAGCACTACAGACTTACGCTATCAATTGTGAAATACGTTAGTTGAAGCACATCTAGTAGCTTTGTCAGTTAAAAAAAGTACTAAAATAGATTCATAAATAATGCTTAAAAGCTGTACGAAAAGCTGCAAGGCACCACAAAACCCACTAGTACAATTCACTACATTAGGCACAGGTCTAACGTGTGCCTATGAACGCACACACTTCATAGAGAAGCATTTACAGTTTTCCTGGAAATAAAATGAAGTTCTGGGAAGTAGCAACTACCATCACCAAGAAGCCAGCTGATAAATTCAATGTACTCACTAGGTGCCAGCCCCAAATAAATCCCCACCTTATTCAGGAGACAAACATTGAGCCACTCACTAATCAGCTGCTAAATTGCTGCAGTTCACATGGCCTCTTGATGCAAACAAACAAAAAAAATACCATAAGGCATGCTGTAAACTCATTTACAAATATTTTAATCATGCATGTATAAGATGATTGCAAAACAAACTATAGAAAAAAGTGCACTACTTGCCCCAAGATATGCCACCACTATTTCTGACTTAAAAAACCCAAACCTACTGACATCCAGTTTAACTGTTAACACTTCACCCAAGTGTACAGGAGCTGGGCAGAACTGAGCTGTTCAAACACATTAAAAATATATTTAGAGGAAGTGGGAATGATCTACTCACTGTGCATCTGCACCACTACAAAACTTTCAAGCCTTGGTAATGAAGTGTTTCTATAAAAATTTTTTTTTAAAAAAAAAGTAAAAGTCCCTGGTCACACATTACATGATATTTAGCAAAGAACAAAGGAAATTCAGCTCCCAGATTTCTAAGATTTTTGCCAAATTTCCATTTAACAATGGTTTTACTCTCATCACTAGCATAAGAGTAATATATTCACAAATACAGATTTGAAGCCCAAAGAAAGTTTAAATAAAGTTTGTTATTAGGATTAGCCTATCAGTAACTTGGCAAATAGCTTTTAACATACAAAATTTAACATCGAACACTTTGGTTATAATTTTGGTGACAATTTTAGTTGCATTTTATTCACAACTCTAGACTTTAATTTCAAAGACAACACTCCCTTATTCTTTCTAGTTTTACATTCTTCTTACATGTCCCTATGTAGTTAACAAAATCTCCTACAACTACCCACTTCAGAACAGTTCATTCACACTGAAGCGTAATCAATGACTGATTACCTTTTGATGACTTTGGCGAAAGTTTGGTACTGGAATTAATTCATAGAAAGCCTCTGCAATGAATGTAAACCAAGACCTCTCACAAATCACTGTCAGACCACAATATTTACTGTTCAAAGTACCACGTAAAACACTTCTGCTGTTCACCACTGCTACACTTTATTATTCCATCAGCAGGATTCTTCTGTGATACTTCCTTGTTTGGTTCGAAGTCAACATTACAGAAGGCATATTTCCCTGGTACAACACACTCAAGAAATAATGTTTCATATAGAACAAACCTACAGTGTAACTGCTTTAAAAGCTCAGTAATACAGTATGATAGGACACTACTGATAAGAATCTACTGCACCCTCCTTAATGCACTGCTCGCTTTAGAAGTCCTCACCAGCACCAATGAAATAGCACCACGGCAACCAGTCATAATCAATACATGAGCAGTCTGACATATTACATAACAACTGATTCATATCTCTACTTATCAGCATGAAGTATCTCCTGGTATTCAACATTTAATCATTTATTTAGAGCTTTCCCCAGAGTACACCACTTATCATTAAGTACTTTAGTCTGTCCTCAAGGCCTCACATGAACAGGTTTCTTCTCTTCAGACATCATCCTACTCCGAACTTCAAAAAAAATATTCTTGCTATGGAGAGTTTATAATCAGTAATGCTAAACTGATGTGGTAATGGCACAATCAAACGTTCAGAAGGGTAGTTTTCATTTGACACTACTGACAATGCTAAATTGCTTTTCACTTTGATTTGAAACTATTTTAAAACCGTATCATTTACAATCAGTAAGTCACATCCCTTTAACAAATAGAATTCTATATTACAGCTGACATAAGAAATAAAAACTCTTCAAGAGAAGTAAATTTAAATTAGCAGACATACATGAAGTCGTGCTCTATGGGACTAGTTAATAGGGACTTAATAGAACAAGGAACTCTGAAGCAGAAAGAAATAAATATTTATTAAGCAAATGTACTGACACTTAGGGACTAAAATCATCATAAAAGAAAACACATTCGTGAAGGTCAGATGATCCACATAACACTGTAGGCAGAGAAAATCCAAGACAAATAACTCGAACTTTAGATTTTGAAAAGCACTTTGTTGCACTTTACTGGTAGAAATATTTCAAGATGCTAAGTGGCCATAAGTATCTTAAAATAAGAGTCACAATATACACTTAAACCCAAAGAGTCCTACAGAAACTAGAAGCTTATCTAAGTTTCTGGTATATGTTGTACCTCTGAGACAAAACACACATTGCTCTAGAACTAAAGAGCCACAGGACAAGCTGGAAATGCTCTCTCCAGCCTCTGTTATCAGAAAACGTTTTGGAACTTAGGGAGGAAGGATATAAGTACTGTATAAGAAAGGTTCACTGCTCTACTTAAAAAAAAAAAGGAGGAGGGAAGAAAACATATTTTTTAAAAAATAGTTTGTCTGAGGTCTATGTAGCACCTTCCCTTTTTTCCTTTCCTGTATACATTCTTTTCGACTCCAGCAATTTTTAGGAATGGAGCACTCTCTGGAGTAGCAGGACTGACCAACTGGCATGTATTATTCAGAATTTCTCAAACTATAGGGACAAAAACATTGTTAATATAATACTAAATAAATACCACAAAGTTCAAGCTTAGAGAACAATTGATTGCGTTGGATTTAATATTAGCTGGTTCATTACTTTCTAAGATCTAAAACATCTTAACTACATGCCTTTTAATGACAAAGGCATAATGGCATCCTTCCTACCAAAATTGCCACTGCAGAGGAAGATGTTTCAGGAACTGAATACCATCACCTAAAACCTGTACAGAAAATGAAGAAATAGATAGCTATCAGAGAGATAAGGCAAGCATTTGCATTCACATTCACACTGAGATCTAAATATTTGCCAATTAAATGCTTTTTGGAACCCTAAAGTAGGGGACAATTATTTAAGAATTTGAGACTACCTCCAGTCTAGCTGCACAAATACTGTATAGTCTGACAGGAAACATCCAGCTTGCTTTTGTATTAACATTGGTACACCTGAGAAACTTAACACTCTACCACTGCCCTAGTCCTTTTACATTTATGGCAATACAAATTGATGAGCAACACATACACTGCATTCTCAATTTCAAGCTATGACAGTCTACTCAGCAGATTTTAAGAGAAGAAAACGTAAGGCAGCTGCCATGACGCAGAAGAGATTCACAACGATTTAAACATACTATCCTAAAATACGTCCAAGACACATACAGCTAGCTATATGTCAAAATTTATTATTTTATCTATTATAACTAGTTTACTTTTTCATTATATTACCAGCCAAAAAAACTCAAATTACAAGTAACCACAGCAGTTTATCTTTCTCCAAAATAAACCCCCAAAAAATCACAAACAAAATGCACAACACAAGCCACAGAAACCTTGGGACCCAAAGCTTCATGAAACGTGCAAAAAATATTTAAGAGTCACTTGGCTTTCCTTAATAACAAAAAAAGAAGTATTACCTCTGTTAATATTAGCATTAGTTTTGCAATAAGTCAACTATCTGACACAGGACTTAATACTACTTTGATTGCCAGTTTAATTCAATTCTTACATCATTTCAATAAAAGCTCCAGATTACATCTGCCTCACCAAAGAAACCTGCCAAGTGCAGAAAACAATATTTACTAACTGAAATCATATATGATATCAAAAGTCCACAAAATGTGACACTGTGTTCACACAATAGATCTTAAAGCATGCCACTGGTGCACTTTCCTCCAAAGTAAAATCACCGGACAAATAAATCAGATTTAAAAGATATACATCAACATATATTTCACAAGTACCCATAAGAAAAGATCCAAACGTAATACGTATCCCTGCCTGCTAACATTGTCTAAAACGTAATTTATCTGTATAAGCAAAGAGACAACGGGATAATCTAATACCCAAGAAGAAAGGTCAGAGGTGCAGTCATTTTTCTCTTGTAATAGTATTAACATACATAACATACAATTATTCTCAGAAGTTTTGTAAAACAAAGTAAAGAATATGACATGAAACATAAGTAAAGACATAGAAGGGGAGGAGAAAAAAAAAATGGATTCAAGTGCCAAAAGGAGCAAGGAAAAAGACTATGATGCAGAAATATGAGACATGGGTCTTTGAATTCAAAGACAATAAGCGAGCTTTAGCTTGATGAGGAAAGTAGCAGTCAGACTACTGAAAAATAGTAGCAGCTGTATTTTGAACAGATTGCAGAGATAGGAATATCAGCAGAGGGAGAAGGTACTTGAAGTACTCCAGATGGCAGATACAGAAACTTCATTTGCAAAGACAGAAAGAGAAAATGTGGTCTTGAAAATGTTATTTGGACAAGGAAGAAGGAGTATATGAATAAAACATGACTGTGGATTCAAGCAGAAGAAGAAAAAGAAAGGGCTACTCGCAAACAAGTGCCCTCCCTGGGTGAGAGAGGATTATATCACCGTCAGCAGCATTGCAAATAGCAAGCAAATGAGTCAAGTTTGAGAGAGAAGATAAAGAGCTCTGAAACATTCAAAATGTTTATGATGATAAAACAAACTCTTAAAGGAAATGCAGGACTGAATAAAGGCACACGAAGAGCCATGAAATTCTACAAAGAAATACAGCAACCTACATATAGGAGATGCAGAGATTTCTGTGAACGTTGCACACCTTGGGATTAGCGGGAAGAGGGTACAGAAGTGGGAAGATGCTTGCAGCAAGCAGTACCACAAAGCCAGGAGAGGGTCAAGGCTGTGACAACCAGGCAAGTTTCCCTACATCTTACCTTCTCTCATTCCCACAAACCTAAAGCAGCTTAGTTACGCGTTTTATAAAAAGCCCAACTACACTTTGAAAATTTAAATAATTTTTTAATTGTATTATTGTACCACCTGACAGACGCACAATAGCAGCTACTTTCAATTACAATTATTGCAGCAATTTAAAAGCAAGAGTATATTTTATTTAAACTAAAATTTGTATTCTAACTACATGCTTCAATCATTGTGGAATTACTGCAAAATACAGACAGCTAGAAAGAAAGTAGTCTAACACCCTCTACTTGTAACGGTTGCCTGAAAAGGCTAAACTTGTTGAGCGACATCAAGGGGGAAAAAAAAAGTCCCCTTATGTTTCAGTAAGATTTTTTTAAAAGAAAAATAACAACTGTGCTTTAAAAGAGTAATTCAAAGAGATTAAAAAAGAAAAAAAAAAAAAGGCACAAGCCCTACAACAAACATTGAGATGTCAGAAGAATCTTAACATACTTCCCTGAAGAAGTAGCCCTCCCTGCGTTTGCTTGGTATCTTAATTTGCCTTTGGTTTCAAAACCCTAGGCTTGCCAAGAGCTATTCCCTTCAAAACCTCAGGAATTCCATTACTAGTTTTAAGCTAAATTAAAGGAAAATAGAAGCATTCAACGCATGGCAAAAGTATGCACAAAGTGTTTGTTGATACTCATAAATAGACTAAAAAATTTAGCCATGTCTGAAGGATAATGGCTGCATAGTCAACTCAGTTTTGCTCTGCTGTGCTAAGCAAAAAGCTACTGCTGTCAGTTCAGAGAAGCTCAGCATAAGATTGATACATTGCTACCAAGATCGAACACAGCACTAGATGGTTCGTTTCTCAATTCAAGTTTAAATATAAACTAAAGTTTGCATTTCTGCAGGAGAAAAAGAGGAAACAGAGCTCCCTCTTTAAAGCAACAGCTTCAACATCTCCATAGGGGAAAACGTCTCACTGTCCTAAGGCACAGCAAAACCAGTCAACTCTCCACCCTGTCAAACATCTTGCAAGTAATGAAATAAAGACATTTAATCTCAGAGATTTGTCTAGTATTGTGCTGATGAATGTCTGTCCAATGTTCACACAATTGGGTCTCTTCCAAATCGTGTCGTTTGATGATTCTCAGCAAGCAGTATTACTATAATCACATTTGCCCAATAAATAATAGTAAGAATGAAATACCCTCACCTGCATATTGTGCCAGGTGTCATACTACAACATAAGAAGGTAATATCCCTGTGAAAGCATTCAAGAAAATCTTTGTGAAAGATAAATGCTTCATCTGTGTCAAGGTGTGCAACCCCAGCAGATAAGAACTTACGCAGTTTAACTTCTTTGGCAGCAGTGACAGGAGAACAGTGAAAATATCAACACACTACTTCAAACTGCAGCTCTCATGAGAGATCGAAGATCTGTATCTTGCATTAGAAACACAGGAAGCCGGGTATGTGGGATAGAGAGCTTATTTTACCCTTGGAAAGGCAGGAAATTCAGGCAACTTTTCATCATTGAGTCAGCAGCACCCAGTACGGATCAGGGATTTACAGTAACTGTCACCACTGTATGAATGACAGCAGCAGCATCTCAACCCTGCCAGGACCAAAATCACTATGAAGAAAAGCCAAGGAAAAGAGTCAGATCTTCAGACTGAAAACATGGGGCTCCAGTCTACCCTGACTTGGGCATACATACAGGAAAACCATCACTATCTCAGATACACCAACTACCCTACAGTATTTGACATTTGCTACAAGCAAAGACAATCAATACGGTATTTCTGAATTAGAATTTTCTCAACAGAAAAGTAACAAACACATGTACAAGAAAAAGCTGAATAGTAAGATATACTTGAGTGTCTTTTCCATAAGATACACATTTATCATAAATAAAGGAAAAGAAAAAGAAGAACCTTAAAACCTACATTTGAGGTATTTTTTTAAATCCTGGTCCAAAAATGTACCAACACAGAGGTGTTTCTATCAACAGCCAAAACAGAACATAAACATCAATTAAAAAAACTAAAAACAAACAACAAAATAAAAAGAAAACAAATTTAAAAAAAACCCAAACAGCTCTGTGAGAAGAAATGGCAGGTCTAGTAACTGGCTGATTCTAGAAGCTGAAGTAAATAAAGGCCATCCAGCATGGTCAGGCATGACTGCAATGACATGCAACACAATGATTTTACACTTGCAATATTTGAGAGGAACACACCACCTAACACAGATATTACTCTTACTTTGTTGACCAAGATTCAAGCAAGAAGTTCAGGGATTACCCTGAACCGCCTGAGAAATCAGTGACAGCAGATTACATATCACTCCTGTGAAAAGGAGCTTCTCATCTCACTACCCCACATATGGATGCAAAAGCATTTTAGAAAAAGAACAAAATAAAACATGAAATTAAAGTACTCTAAGACATGAGAAGGAAACAGTCAGTAATCACAATGCCATTTCCACTAATTAGAAAAGAATGTATATAGTCAGTCCCAAGCATACAATAATCATGAATTTTTATTGTATAAACATCAGAAATAAGTTATTAGTTCTTTTTATTTAAGCCAAGAGGTAATTATTTCTGTTGTCATTTAAAGCTTGAGGGGAAGACTGAAATTGTGGAGAATCCCATGGTTGCAGGAAGAGGGAACTCAATAAAGAGTGCACTGAATTCGCCATCATGATTGTTGCCACTCTGCCAGATGCAGTGAAAATGAAGCTTTGAAAAGTACACTGCAGTTGGAGAATACATGACATGCATAGTCAGACATTTGTATGCACGCATACTCACATGAGAAAGCACCACACACCTGTTTATCAGCAATTCAAGCTTAAAAAGAATCATCACATCTAGCACTGATTACACAGAAGGGCCAACAAGAAAAGATGATGCTTCAGAGAGGGAAACTGAAGGTCTATTAGACCTGCTGCTCTACAATTCATACACAACCAAAATACCATCTGCATGCCCTACACAAAATTACACATCTCTGGACAGCAGTTTTCAGCCAACAGTTCCTCAAATAGCTTTGATAAAAAAAACAGTAGCAGACAAAAATAAAACCCATTACATTTTTATAGAAAACATTACTTAAGAGTTGCATATAGGTCATCTCTTCCAGCAGTAGCTACTGCCCAGTTACTCATCACCACCGAGCAAAGAGGGACTACCACCCATACAGACTTGCAACAGGGTGAATCATGTAAGAGCACACTAATCCACTATGGGAAAAATCAATCAAGGTAACTGACCGGTGAAGGTAGGCTGAGCTAATACTGTCCATTCAATGGCTGACTGCCTAAAGCACGTAACACTGCATAAGCCTTCTCTGGTGGAAAAGATTATTACGTGTGGTAATCTATGGCAGAGAAGGAGAGAAAAATGGATGGGGGGCACTGTATCTACAATTTTCACAGATATCAGGGGAGAAAAAAAAGATAAAAATCAATGCCTATCCATATTCTGAAACATTAAGTACAACCTCTGTGATAGGCTGAATAAGACAGATTTTGAAAACCACTAACCATTACAGCTACTTAAGAAGAGAAGTCACAGACTGCCTCCCCAGAAACTGTCTGAAGTTATAATGGTATCTTACATCAGACTCATAATTTTCATAGATTTGTTCTGTTCTTTATCTACTCATTACTGCAAAATACCCTACCATTCTCTTAGTGGACACTCTGATCACTAATTTTCCTTATTTAAGTCTTTTAAATTTACAATTCAATATACATGCCAAATTCATTTGTTGCAGTAATTTGATGAACCCCAGTTGTATGAAAAAATAGGTACCAAATAATTTTTTTTTTAATTAGTTACTATACAAAAGGCCAGACTCTTCCCTCAAAATCCCTTCAAAGCACTGAATGAAATCAGACACACACTACCCTGATTTAAGGGGTCTTAGATGCAAATATCCCCGTGAACCATAACCAAACGATGTTTTCAAACCCTTAATGCCATACCATTTTACCTTCACAGAATTAGGCCAGTATCAAATATTTAAGCTGGCATAATGTGTCACTGTCACCAAAAGAAACAGACACACCCTGCTCCCCTTACTGCTTGCTTCCACCCCCATCTCTGAGCCAGCACAAATGTTTGTGCAGCAAACTGATCCAGCTCAAAGCGAACCCTTCCCTGCCTGCCCCTCCCCCAGGTCAGTTCAATCCTCAGCCCGGCTCACCACATAACCATACAAGTATTTGCCTGCACAAAGGAGGAAGCAGCAGAGCAGGGTGGAAGCAAACAGGACCATGTTTTTCAATGGTGGAGCTGGTCTATGCCAGCTGTACGCCAATGCAAAGCAGGAGTAGGTCGAAGGCTGGAGTCCTGCAACATCAACCTCATAGATCCAGGCCTATGGTGTGCCACTCTTCCCCTTCCTTTCTGGGATCCCACCTCTTCGCTCACACAGCCACTGACAGGTATGCCACTGCCAGGTGAGTTGGATCAGGGTGCCAAGTCAATTGACAACTAATTCTACCAAGAAAAAAAGTTGCTAATTTTCAGCCAGTACAGGATCCTGAACCAGCTCCCAGTGCAATCCTTACCAGCACAAGGAAGGAAGAGAAGGAAGGATGCTGGGAAGGTGGGAGGTCCAATTTTGATCAGCTTGGGATGCTGTGGAAACACTCAGACACCGCCACATTTTAAATTTCAACTCGCCTGCACAGCTAAATGTGGCTATTTTAATCCATTTTTTTCCTAAGAGTAAACCTTATTCCAATCTTTGCAGGAACCTAAGCAGTCTACTTGGGCACAAGAAGTAAGAAGTGAGGCCAGTTCACTACATTAACCACTTTCACCCTTCATATTCAATAAAACAAAGAGGGAGCGTTAGTTTCTCTAACTTAATGGTAGTTTTACCAGATAATTATTTTTACATTAATGATCAAATCACCTCAGATATTTGCATAAGAAGAACATACATGGAATAAAACCATTGCAGCCATGTTAAGTATTATCTTAACCATAGTTTAGTACTTACAAGGAATTTAAATGGTTCTGGTGATTAAAGTCATCTAACAAACCTCTCTATTGCAGAGTGAATCTCATCCATTATTCAAAAAGTTGTTTTGCTTAAACTACAAGTCCCAATGATCACAGAAACTAACAAAATCAATTTCCATGAGGTCATAATCAGATGCCTAATAAACATGGATGTAGCTACTTCCAAGATAATTTTTGAACAATGAAGTATCATAAGTAGGTACAGACTGTTAGCAATAATCTTTTTAACTTATAAACAATGGAATTTATAACTGGATCGTTAAATTCAGCAGAGAACTATTTCCATGCAAAGCAAATGTATCTGCTTATGTTCATCCAGTTAACAAAGAAAAGAAACATAATCATATCAATTCAAAAGATAAGACATATCAACACTACAGTTCAAGAACTGAAGTGCAGAATCAAAAGCATGTTTCTGAAAACCAGTCTTCCCAAGTGCCATATATTGTATTTTTCCAGTTAATTAAGCTCTCATTTTCTAACAAAGCTAGATGCCTCCACAGACTACCACCTGCCTACGGCAGCATTTTAAGACAATTGATCTTCTCTTTAACAGAAACTTCTTGTATGACGAAAAAGTGTTCCAAAGTACTCTGCCTGTAAAAATTATATAGAAGTCAGAACAGTTTATTTTGACTACAATTCACCACCAACACTTGAGACAAAATACTGAACTGGAAAGTGAGCAAAACTGTGAAAAGCCATTTAACCATATATTCATACAACTGCTGGCACACAGTTTCAACAAGCATTTTTAAAGCATTCTTGACATGGAAGTAAATAAACTCAGGCAACCTCAGCCAAGGAATAAAGTTCTTAATTTCCTTCCCTTTAGAGGGGAGTTAGCAGTATTTGGACCTGAACTAGTGATTTATACTGATACAGGTTTCTTTTCAAGCAGGCATAGACAGATGTGCTGTTCAAATGCACTTGCTAACCACGGAAAACAGACAATGAATTTCCCTGGCAGTTCTGCTGACTTCAACAAAAAAACCAGGATGCTTATTGGATCCGAACCCGTACATCTTAATACCAAGCCACTTTTAACAGAGCAATACATCTTTTAAAATTAGGTTTTTGTTTCACTAAATACAAATATACTGTAGAACTAGCAGAACAGATTTAATGACAGGTTCACAATATGGAATTACTGCTAATGTTAACACCATCAAAGGCTTATTCAGAGAACGTTTTCGCTCATCACACTAAACATCACTTTGTCACTTAAAGTAAAAGGCCTTAAAGTAAAAAAAAAAAAATCAAGGACTATTTAAAAGTCACAAATAAAATACTTGTTAAAAATATTATTAATATCAAAGCACAGCTGGCAACCTTTTCAACATTTACAAAAATCTATTCTGATTTCTGCATTGTGTCTTCATTGCAACAGTGTAACTTTCAACTCACAGTACAACAACATTCCTAGTGATTTCTATTCATGATTATCAGGCCTTATGCAATGACTTTGAAAAAGATGCAGTGACCAAGAAGATGCAAAAACATGCATTCTTCTTCCAAAATTTCAAGTTTAGATGAGTACCCGAGCCAAATGAGTACTGAGACAACCTCTGACGTCTGTGTGTCTTCAGTTCTATCCTCGCTACATTGAAGTCTAGCGATATGTCACAGGAAGAGCAGTTCAAAACGACTAGGAAGTGAACTAGGCACCGCTTTCATTCATACACACAGCACCCCTTTGAAGAGCCTGGAGGACCCCCTTCCCCTGGCAGGCTCCGTCTGCGGGTCCCAACCCAAGCACCCGACGCAGCTCTCAATTAGCCTCAGGGCTCGCACCTCGAAAGCCCCCCGGGTTTGCTCAGCGACGTGGAACAGCAAACGCACTTGTCCTGCGAGGCATTAGACGGACGCAGCTGACCTGGAGGAAGGTGCGAGCGCTTGACAGGCGACACGAGATGAGACACAACCATGAGACAAGCCAAGCACCGAGGAGGCAGGCGGGCGGACGGTCAAGGCAGCCGGGACTGCTCCCCGCGTCAGACCTGCCTCCAGCACAGCCACAGCCCAGACAAATTTATCGCCTTGTCTTTTGTTTTCAAACTCGCACTCCGCTCGTCCACCCCCGCTCCCGTCCCAGCCCCAGAGTAAGGCAGCGATCCCCTCTCCGTCCCCGGCCTTCCCCGCCCAGAAACAGCCCCGGGCCGGAGCCCCCCGTGCCCGCGGCGGCCCAGCCGCCACCGAGCTCCCGCGCCCGGACGCACGGGGAAGGAGAAGCAGGTCCTACCGCGGAACATATCCCAATCCCACTCCCACGGGAGGAGGCCAGACAAGGGGACTGCTCCAGGGCCCGGGAGGCTGCGCTGGGAGGGGGCGGCAGCGGAACCAGCCAGGCACCCCGCGGGAAGGAGTTGGGGGAGGGGGCGAGGACCAGCACCCCCCTGGGCCATGAGCCCCGCGCTGGCCGCCGGGCCGGGCCGCCTGTGACGGGCGAGACGGCGGCCCCGCGTCGGGCCGGGGCACGGCTGCGCCTCCGACCGCGGCAGCGACAGGGCCGCGCTCTGGGCCGGACCCTGCCCGGCTCCGC
>VZRR01011537.1:585621-610288 GCA_013398015.1 Oreocharis arfaki
AAACCAAAGGATTAAAGATGTTATTGCGCGCACAGCTCTGGGAAGGATTGGCTCGGTTTGCTGTAACTTTTGTAGCACTCGATGTCACGGTGTTACTTCGCATGCTGCCGCGGTGACTTCTCACCTACAGCTGTCGGAGTTGGGCTGCGTTCGTAAGGTTGCCTTACCTGCGACTGAACGCAAAGGCAGGGGCTGTGCAGAGTAAAAACAAAGATACGGAACAATTAGTATAGGAAACAAGAAGAACCAGAGGAGGTGGCACACCTGTGCAGGTTTGTGGAAACGCTTAATACTCCTGTTTGCCAGCGCAAAACCCCCACACGTTTGTTCCTGCTCTCGCTACCTGCGCGTCACCGTGTCTGTCCCCTCTTTACAGACCAGTACGTGTGACAGGTCTTGGACCAGAAGACATTGTGATCTACAGTTAATCTTGAATGTGTAGGTTTCGTCCCAACATACACAGAAACACACTGCTCACAGTTAGAGCAGCCAGCAGCCTGCATAAAATTCAGCTTTGTCTCTTCTTGTTATCCACCTGCTTTGTCCGTAATGTAACTTCTTAACTCTTCACCAAACAATGCCTTGCACCAGGTTGCTTCATAGAACAGGTCTGGCTATGTGACTTTCTCAGGGGTTGTGCAACTCCTCTTTTTACTCTCTTTCAGTTACCTCATGATAAGGAGAATAGAAAATCTTGCTGTCACAGTTGCTCACTTTCTTCCCTTCCCTGGACAGTTACTGTTTTGTAGCAGAACTGTCAAAAGTAAATGGATCACAGTACTCCACTATCCCAACATCCATTTATTCTGTAGGTTGTGTGAGAGCTGAAAAAGCTGAAGTCCATGCAGAAATTTTCTTCAGATGGACATGCTAGAAAGGTGATAATACCTAGAAGGAAAAGGGTGCAGAGAGCACAACTGTGGTTTAGCATTTGTACCACCACAGCTGTAGCCTCCTGTGCACATGAGTCCGGAGGACTAGATAGATAAAGCAGAGCAAATGGGATTTTCCTATATCTGAGTCATGTAATAGGTGAAGTCATGTAGCAAATGCTGTCATCTAACATAGATGACATATATACAACATATACTTGTATGGAGTCCTGTGAATATACCAATGCACTAAAAAGCAATAGGCTGTTCTTAAGACAAACATCTGCAGGATTCCTTGTGACCTTCAGGTCACAGGACTGGCCCTAAAGTCTGTTCAGATGCAGTTGTTGATCCCAGTCTGTGAGTGCACATTCAACTAAGTATTGAGCCTTGCAATTTTTCCCTAGTCTTTTCAGCAGTGTTTGGATGAGCAAGGAACAAAGTTTCTATGTGTCTCTTCTTCTGGGTCATTTATTTATTTTCTCCTCCCTCTAGCTCTCACCACACCTTCACCAGTTCGTGTGAATGGCTGCATTTAAATTATGTCAGGATTTGTATTAAATTAGGATAGAGCATCTCTTTGACAGTCAAGTTCAACGTCTTCATCAAAGGTGAAGTGCTGGTTTTGTTCATGTGTGAAATTGGTCATCCTTACTGTCTACTTGAGCGTTTCCTTACCCAGGTCACCCAGATTTACTGACAGATCAATTCAGTATTTAGATACTGGACCTTTGCTGCACTTTGTGGCTGTTCTAGATCTTTCTCTGGGGGATTTTCTTGCTTATTGAAATCTTGCTGTGTTGCATTCCTGCTGGGAATTTCTGTTCTGTTGTTGTTCTGTCTCTTTCTCACTTCATAGGTGTTTTGGATCCATGACATATTTGTTGCTGCTCATATATGCAATCATTTCTGTTATTCCAAACAGATTATTGCACCTCTGTCCAGATGCCGCATCAATCACAAATCTTTCAAATATTTCATAGCTGCCTACAGACTTTTGTAAATTATGAACTTTTATTGCTTCAAGTCCTTTGATGGCATCTTCTTTTCTATTAGATCTTGCTAAACTTTCTTTATGTCAACTTTGAAGTCAAAAGCCTTCTTTGTTGTTTCACTATAGCTCACATTCTCTCTTTTTAAAAATTAGATGTTGCTACCATCTTTAAAGCTTTCCTAGAGTTTTTCACCCATAGATAAAATTTGTAAAATTATTATTTTGGTAACTAAACTTTTCAAATTGTTTGCTTCTGCATTTTTATGTGGTATTATACAGCCACTGCTGGGTGTGCTAAATGTATGGCTTTTCTGAGGCAACAGAAATAATCATACATTTCATAATTCTCTTGATTCATAAATGGTCTACTCAATTAAGTGCTCATTTCAAAGGTCTAAAATTTTAGCACTACTTAGAATTTTCTCCTTTTTTAAAAAACTTTCACTCCAAATGAAAATTTTTGGAGTTCACCACCTCTTTTTTATCTAAAAATTAGGTGATATAAATATTTTGGAAGGATTCTCAGTATATTAAGAGGAAATAAAATTGAACTGCATCAGATATGTGGTATTTCCAGAAGTTCTCATTGCACTGCCCTAATGTATTTCAGTGTTGATTCATTCCAGGAACTCTTTTTCCAGTTCCTGGATTCTTACAAGATGACACTAGTATGTTTTGGTGGATTTTATAATGAAATTTGGACTCTGCAGGTGAAGTGCTTTTGCCTTTGGCCTATGTTGATTTAGGCAGTGTTCAATTCTGTAAGCAGGAGTGCAGTGCAATCACATACATTTTAACAGCAGATTTTTTCCCCTGTACCGAGCACTGGTGAGGCCACACCTCGAGTCCTGTGCCTGTTCTGGGCCCCTCACTGCAAGAAAGGCATTGAGGTGCTGGAGC
The DNA here is from genome assembly GCA_013398015.1 of Oreocharis arfaki. NCBI lineage: Eukaryota > Metazoa > Chordata > Aves > Passeriformes > Paramythiidae > Oreocharis > Oreocharis arfaki. The sequence continues at coordinate 588,388 of VZRR01011537.1, forward strand.
GTGTCCAGAGAAGGGCAACAGAGCTGTAGAATGGTCTAGAGTGTAAGTCATATGAGGAGGGGCTGAGGGAGCTGAGGTTGTTTAGCCTGGAGAAAAGGAGGCTCAGGGGAGACCTTATAGCACTTCACAACTGCTTGAAAAGAGGCAGGTGTAAGGTGGAGGTCATCCTCTTTTCCCATGCAACTGGCAACAGAACGAGAGGAAATGGCCTCAAGCTGCACCAGGGGAGGTTCAGGTTGGACATCGGGAAGAATTCCTTCATGGAAGGGGTTGCTAAGCTTTGGAATGGACTGGCTGGGGAAGGTGGTGGAGTCACCATTGCTGGAGGTGTTCAAGAAGTGACTGCACTTTGTACTATGGTCTAGTTGGCAAGGTGGTGATTGGTCACAGGTTGGACTCAATGATCTTAGAGGTCTTTTCCAACCTAATTGAGTTTGTGATTTATCTGATTAAAACAGTGTTTTCTTTTTTATTTTGTATTCTTTCTTAATATCTGGACCTGACAAAGAGAAGACTCTTGGGGAGTAGAATGCTAAATTCTGCATTGTGTCTGCAGTTTCCTTTCATATGCTGTTCAGAGATTCATGGCAACAAACTTCTCAAGGCCATGAAGTGAAGACTTGTATCTCTTTTTCTCAAGAATTTTGGAATCTTTCACATGTCTAGTTTGTCTTCTCATCAGGGAAGTCTTTTCTGACTGGTATGAGATGTGTCTACATGAGCATGAAGGCTGGATGTGTTTTTGGAGATGAATATGGACTCAGATCCTTAAAGTTTCAACTTCTACTCTTGCAGTAAACATAGGAGAGTAAACACTTTCGCTTAAAAATAAAATCATAGCAACGGCCTCATGACAAATCACAGAACTTTGCAGTCACTGTGTTATGTAATACAAAAGGCCTTTGATATTCCTGTAGGCACCACCTAACATAGCTCTAGGTGAGGGCTCTACTATAAACACTGTCTTTTCTGCTTTTTGACTGCAGTGAAAGCATAGTTCTGGTTGAAATGCGGTGCAGAAGCTTGTGCTCTTTCTCTGCTATAGGAAGCTACCTAGAGTAATTGTATTCTGACCCACATTTTCCAAAATCCCTTTGACACTAAAAAACCCTGCTTTTGAAAAATAAAAACCCACACATTCAAACTATGACAACATTTCAGGAGCTGGAAAACGGATTTACAAAGACAGAGAGTTGGAATTAGTGTATTAGCTGAGCAGAATAACGCCAGTCCCATCACATTCTGCATCCCCTCACGTGTGGCATGTTAAGTAGAATAACCCTTTGTCTATCACATCAAGAAGTTTTTGTTTTCACAGCCAAACAAGCCCCCTGCATACAGTAGGGGCCATACAGCAGCTACTTATGGCCAGATCCTGCCCTTCTTAGGAAAGTTCACCTCCCCACTGCAGTTAATAGTATTTGTTTTTTAAGAAGGAAGTACAAGATAGAGCTAGTTTAAACCAGTAGTTTACTGCTTCATTGAATATTGTCATTAGTTGTGATTTCACTTAAAAGTGAAAAAGAAAGTTCAAATCCAATAGTAAATAAAGGTGTCTTGCAGCTGGACATTTTAATTCACATAGTGAATTTTTTCCTGAAATGACTGCTGGAATATGACAAACTTTCTGCTCTTACAGGGAAAAGTGGAGCAGACCTGGTCATTCAGGAATTCTTCTGATGGCTGTTTATACTGTAATTTGTTTTTCCTCAGTTTTATAAATTGTCTTGTCCTTGTACAGTTAAACCGCTGACAAGGTTAAAGTATCCATGCGTTCTAAGTAATATTTTGTGAAGGACAGGACAATATTTTGTTGTTGAGACAGTTGGTCAGTAAACTTTTAAAGATAATACAATGAGTTGCAAAAATGTAATTTTAAACTTAGGTATTTCCTCTGACCTCATTTTAGTCTGAGCTTGCTGTCTGAGGTACTACGTAATTTATTCTTAGAGATGCTAGATGTTTGGTCCTTTATCATTTGAATATTGAAAGCCTGAAAAACATCATTGCAAGTGAAGCTGCTTTTTGGGCTTCACAAGTATATATACAAATTCAGTTATTCTCACAAGCTAATGTTCTGTGTAACCAAATTAAACTGGTTTCATTTTCTTGAAAAAGGCTGTCATATGCAGTTCCTGTAACTTCTTGGTGATTGTTTTCCTGGAGAACCTTCAGTTTGTTGAATGTACACACGTCTGTTTCCAGGTTATTAAGCCTGTAATAAACAAGTGGGATATAAATCTAATTAAAGGCCTCAGAACTGTGTACACTTGACTATGTACTATGTACAAAATAGTGTCCAAAGAACATCATCACAATGGCAGACTTTTAAAAATTAGACCGCTTGTGCAGCTGTGTTTTTGACTTCCTTGTGGGCACCAAGTATGATAGAATTATGTTGCCTATCATACAGCATTTTTCTGTTTTACACTTTTGGGGGACAGAATAGAGGCCTCTCACAGGAGGAAGCAGCTGGTTATTTTAAATCTCTGCATGCAGCAAGTGCCCTTTGCCTTACTCATTTAGCGAATAAAAACTTAGATATTCTTAGGGCATTTGTCATTGTGTTAGTTGATACTTCATTAGCATTAGTGGAATTATTTCTGTGCTTTTTTTGAAAGAGAAGCAATATAATTTCCTTTTGCATACAAGGAAATGTGAGTTAGGTCTGCAGCAGGTCTTGGTACTGCACAGCTCGGATTTGTGGCAGTTAATATTGAAGAACCTTGGTGGTGGGTGAATTCAATTGCATCTAGTTCTCTGTCCAGGTTTCCTATATGGTATGTGGTGGAAGCAAGTGGACAAACAGGATCACTGGGGATCCACACTGAAAAAGATGCTGGCTGAACTTTTCACTGTGAAATGACATTTATGTGTCTGAAGTCACAGTGACTGGGGAATAGAGCTAAATAACCTTGACAGATGCTGGGCTGGTGTCGGTTGTGTCCCGTGAGTCAGTATTGTGACGGCTGTTGGAAAACTTGTGGGTGGGCTGTGCACCTTTGTCTCAGCCACTACAGTGCTAATCCAGGAATGTTCAGTTAAGTCCACACTGCGAGTTCAGAACCAGGACACTGACAAATACTCTGTTTTGCCAACAGAGCTGCATGGAAAGTGTTTCACTGCAGAGGCAGAACAGGCAGGCAAGTACAGGTGCAAAACTTAAAATGTGTCCCTCAGAATACTCAAAATAACAGAGTTGGAAGGAGCTGCTTGGTCCACTTGGAGTTCATGTCAGTCAACTTTTTTTTTGCTAGTCACCTAAGGGGGCCCTTTTATGCAGAATGTGTATATTCAAGGCTAGGAGAAGCCATCATGTCCTTTTCCTGTAGTTCAGTGATTAGAAAGCTTGAAATTTGCTTGTGGGGGGACGTGGGCTTCATTTCATCCTCAATCTGTGAAGTTATAAATTAGTATTTTCCACATACTCAGGGTGTGCTATAGCCATCATACAGTTATTACAGCTTCCTTAAGCTCTGAAATCAATCTGCTGAAATTGTTTAATTGATCATCTGGGCTGGACTGTTAGGAGTAGAACTAGCTTGCTGGGAGATACATGTGAAAGCGGTCAGAGATGTTTTGGGAACCTCGGTGAAGTAACAATTTATGGAATGTAAGCACCTCCACAGCTGGAAAACAACTGGATGAGAATTTTTACGACAGTAATTTTGGATTTAAGGAATATAAGAGTTCATTTTCAGCATCTGAGCCTTCTTATTGGAATAGTCACCAAGTTTTGTCTCAGGTCACACAAGCTAACCAGTGACAGAGAGGTGGGGTGAGGCTTTAGCATACAGACAAATACGTCAGACTGTGGAAAAATCAACATGGGGTTTTGTAGATAGAGAAGCTTTGTCATAATTATGAAGTTCTTTGATGAAATCAACAAACTGATAAACCAGGGTGACACATTCATTGTAGTCATTTCAAAAGAGCCTCTGGCACAGTCTCTCAGCAGTGCTGCTACAGAACACTGTTGGAGCAGCTGTCATAGGTCAGGAAGGAAGCCTCTCTTATGAATGAGTAACTAGCTGAAAGAGAAGGGTTAACAAGCTAGCAATAAATACTCATTTTTTACAATGTGGGAGAGTTAGATTGGACTCCCACGGGGATCATGCTGAGACCTGCACTAGTTAGCATACTCAAATGGTTTTGGATAGAGACTTGAGTAAAAGCAGAAGCACAGTTTGCTGCTGATGCAAAATCCTGTGCAGTAGTGCACTACAAAGCTGACAGCAGGGAGTTTCAAAAGGATCTCCTTCTGCTGAACAGCATGGGTGTTAGACTAGAAGTGGAAATTCAGTCTCTAACTGTGAAGTAATGCAGGCAAAACCAATAAAGGAAATAAACTCAAAAGCAAAGCAGTGCAGTAGCAGCTAGTAAATTGAATGGAATACAGTGGCCTTTGGTTCTGGTTTTCCCTAGCCAATGATTTACAGAAAACTGAATATATATGAAAAAGGATTGTGCTGTACCTGACCTGTTCTTTCTGCCCTTGATTGTTTAGTTCTAGTCGTTAAGTCCAGAAGTGAGTTAGGGATACTTGTGTAGTCTGCTGCAGAATGGCCATTTGGCAGCTGGTACAGGGCAGAGACACCGAGATGGTCAGGGAGCTGGAAAAATTATGTATTGGAGAAGACTGAGAGAACTGATATTCTTCAGTCTTAAGGAGGCAGCTACAGGAAGACCGTACTGCTGTTGCCCACATGGAAAAATGTGCCAGATTCCTCTCAGATGTGCACAGTGATAAGCTGAGAGGGAATTGACACATCCTCCTAAGTTCTGCTTAGATTCAGAGATTTATTTATTTCTCTTTCTTACTCTCTTTCTCTTTTTCAGTCTCTCTATCTCCCTTCTATCTCTTCCTTTCTTTCTTTCTATCATGAAGGTGGTCAAATATCATAAGAAGTTGCCAAGAGAGGCACGTGACCTCCTTCCAGGGAGACACCCAGTTTGCCTAGGCATGGTCCTGAGCAGTCTGGGCTGAGCTGTCCTAGGTGGCCTCCAGAGGCCCACTGCAACCTATGGGTTCTGGGTTCTTAGAATGGGTTTTTACCACCTACTTATACCCTAACTATACATTATTTCACATGGTGTATTCATGGCAGAAGTGGAATATGTTTGCTCCAGGTTAAAAACTACATATTAAAACTCAATTCAAGAACGTTGTGGGGCTAAGACACTTTAGATTTGGCATAAACAAAGCAAGAGTAAGCTATGGTACTTTCTGTCTAGTGGCTAGACACAGTATTAAAATACTTTGTAAAATGTCAAGAAGAGGAGTTGATTGTCAGGATGCAGCTATAGCATGAGTCAGTATATGGTACTGTTGTCCATTCTTAAGATTTTTGGTTTTTTACTTCCAATGTCTTCTTTAAACAAATGAGATATATTCGTTTTTCAGACACTGAATGATGGGGAAGAGTATACTTAGCATAGCATGTGCTGCCATGTCACATGAGGTGTTTGTGCAGGTACATATTCTTTGCATCTGGATCAAACCTGTCTCCAACAAGGAAGTCAGTCAAAATACGTTCTTCACCCTGATATGTCTAACTAGGGTCATTGCTTCTTAGTACTTGGGTTAAGATCTTTGAAAGGTAGGATAGTGCTGTTTGTGGCTGACTGCTTCTGTTCAACACATGGCATGGACAAACAATTCAGACTACAGAAACACCCAAAACAGTGCCCATCACTGTTTTCTCCTGTAATAAGAACTTTTATTTGTAAGCTGAAGATCCTGCCACAGCTCAGCAACTTAACAACCGTGTATTCACCAGCAATACTTATGGAATAAGCTGAGTCCTATAGTTTTAAAAAACAAATGTACTTCAACTTAATTACAGTCAGGCCTGAATAAAAATTAAAGGGTTTGCATGTCTGTTAGTCTGTATGTGGGTAGAAAGGCAGTGAGGTTAAGATAATAGGCTCAAAATGTATTCTCAGAAAACATTTAAAACCACAGCAGGGTGTGATTGTATGCAAATAAGTATTTTTGCAATAGCAGATTAAACACCTTATGGAATTTGTATGGAAAACTGCATGCTTGTACTTGATGCAAAGTATGATTAAGCACCAGTGTGTGGAGTTTTTGCCTTTGGTCAAAAATTAAGGCAGATTTAAATCAATCAATGGTTTTCTCAGTCTTTTCACAGTGTATGTTATAAGTTATGAATGGTGACTACTAGAGAGAAAACATAACTTTCTCCTTGGGTCTGCATTGTTACAAGAATAGGTCCTGCTATTGTTTCCAATCAGTAAATGCACAGCAGTAGCAGAAAGTCTGGTGATAACATGGCGACATGTAGGATCTGAGACAGTGAGGGAAGAAAACTGGCAAATTGATGTAAACCTTTATTAGAATAGCTGTCACTGGATGTATTTTGCATCAGCTTACAGGCAGCTTGTCATGAATGGGTGAATTAAACATTTCCGGTTCCCGGACTACATTTAAATAAACTTTTTCATGTTCAAAGATTGTGAAAATGACCCTCAGGCAACCCAGTCCTATAGGGGCAGCAGGTACCTTCTCAAAAAGCTATCCTTAGCAGTAGTGGAAAGACCATGCTCATCATATCACAGGCAGATAATCGCTGCTCTACTTGGTCATTTGCATAACTAAGGGACATTATGGTGGCAGAATAACTTAACTGTCTTTGGAAAATAGTCTTCAATGTTAAATTCTAATCTACATTACACACCAGAGTTGTGTATCTGTCTTTCTGAAACTCCTTTCTCTTACACACAAGTTAGTGTGTCCTGTGCAATGAAAGTGATGCCATGGCTTTTCCTAGAAAATTGCCCTTTGGTATGCTCAGGAAGAAGTTTAAAGGAACATTTAAAGTTGCAACCTGATTTTTTTTCCGCTAGCGGTGATAGAACTTATTTAGCAAAATCAGATATAATGGTGATTGTTTTAATCCTGTGTGTTTCGTATGTGGAGTAGAAAAAATAAAATACATTACTTCAAAGTAGCTTTTATATAAATAGTGACATAAGTTGGACTCACAGTGATATGGACTCACAGTTTCTCTGGCATGGATATAGTACTCCTTGAAAGACATAAAAGCTTCTCTGAAGAAGTCAGATTATCGTGTTGAGAAACAGTAAAATGCACTCTTTTTCTGTCTTCCAAAACAATTCTGCCTACTCAGCAGTACATGTACAGAGGGAACCCAAGCTCACACTGGCAGGATTACTCTTCTGCCTCTTAATCATATTTTGTTAGTGAAAGCAGTGGTCAGAGGAAGTGCAAGGTCAGCTGTTCTGAACACTGGTAGAGCAGGCTTCGCTCTCCTTCGTTCATGTGCCATTGTCCCACAGACTCAAAAATCCTACCTGGACATGAGTAGATAACTAAGCATTGTGATTTATACAGGCAGGTCGAAATTGGAGCACTCTGAAAGGTATCACCTACCCTCCCCTGCAAGGGTCTCACCCCTGCTTAGGGGAAGGCTCTGTTTATGAAGCTGTTGCTGAAGTACTGATCATAGCCCGATGTTCTAAGGGAAGAAAACCATAAATGCCAGGGTTTTTTCTTTTCTCCCCAGCAAATAAGGAGTGGTCTTCTTCAGGAAAATAAGAACCTTATTACCATGTAGGCAGAAACCACCAAGTGAAGGTGATGGGCCATCCAAAGTGATGAACCACTCCAGGCCCTTGAAAAAAATAACTTTCAAAGTTAGAGCTGAGACAGCCAACATTAAAAGTCTGTGGAAATAACTTTAGGCATGTTCCCGTAGAAGAGGCATAGAAGAAGAAAAGGTGACTTACGGCAAATCAGAATTATTGGTAATGGAATGTAAAGCTGTTTTTACATTGCCTCATTTTGCAGACAGCATATTATTTCCCACTTTTAGGACTGCCTAAGTTCACACACAAGGCAGTAGAAGCAAACTACATAATTGCTTGAAACAAGGGAAATAAAAGCAGCCTTGTTAACATAGTATTTTAAGCAATAATTACTTCAAGCAGAAATAATTCGATTTCCCTTCAGAAGCATATAATAGCTTTTATTTTAAGGCAATTTAGGGACAAAATCAAAATACATACCAACATTATTCACTCATGCAGAAACAAGTATGGAGAAGAGTCTGAAGGATGGAGACCAAGGAAGTCTTGGTCACATAATTTTGCCTGAAGCAGTTTGATTCAGGTGGGACTATCTAACTGTATTATAGAGAGAGATTTGTCCAATTGTGTTTGTTTTTCCCCACTGCCTCTTTGCAGGAGGAAGGAAAGATGACGGAACAGTTTTTGCTTTAATGAAGCATTTTTTTAAAAAAGAGCCCCAAAGAAACAGACCTTCAAGATGAAGTGAGAAAAGGTGAAGTTGATGGGCTTACCTCTTGGGGACATTCATTCCACTGCTAAGAAAACTTCTGCCCTTCACAGCAGAGAGCTTTATTTTGACAGGAGAGCCAAACTGGTAACTGTGGACCACAGACAATCTTTGATGGGCTTTTCCTTCTCTCTCTGTCATACTCTTGGCCTTTCCCAAGATGTTCAATCAGTTGCTGTTAGTGTCAGAGCTCAGGGTAGACTGCTTATCTTGGTTTTAAATAAGACCCACTCATCAGTGCAGACTTCTGTGAAGCAGCCTGAAGTATTTGCGGTTTTTGTTCTGCTTTCAAAATTGGTGGGTACAGGATTATTTTGTCAAAGTAATGAAGCAAGATGCTTAGAGGTTTTCTTCTAAAGTTTTTTCCCCAAGGCTACTTAATTCTGTACCAAAGGTGTGCCCACTCAACCTTCAAATAGTCTTTTTGCTATAAATGGCAGATTTTCAGAATATTTTTGCTCAATTCTTTTTTCCATCTCTCCTTTCTTAAAACCGTAACAACAATTTTCATGCAAGTGACTTCCTGGAATACTATTTTTTTTTTAATAAGTCTGATTTGTTAAAGATGGTGAATTCATAGACAGCAGTTGCTTCTCTTACCCACTATAGTCAGACTGAGTTGTGTTACCACAGGATGAGAACTGTACTGTACTGAATGCTTCTTCAGATCAAAGTAGATGAAGGGTATAATTTTAGAGCTGAAAGACATTGCTTACAGTTGGAGTAAAGAACTGCAATTTATTATACCACCCATTCTATATTGCCCGTTCAGATTGCAGGCCTTCAGGCCTGGAACTCTGCCTGTGCATTTTACATGTGCAGTATTCTCAGGATACAATATAAATAATAATATATCATCAGTGAAGGGAATAGCCCAGTGGAGCAATCCACAACTGAGTGAACCTTTCAGATATTGTGGAACAAGGCCAGCATTACTTCAAAAACATTTCTTATTTCACAAAGTCAGTCAAATGCCTAAATTAAAATCCCACTCAATTGCTTTGGTCTTATCAGATAAAGTATCTGTGTGTTCATTTAATATGCCTCTCATGCATTTTATCTTTATGCTTCATTTAAATATGAGAAGCAAACACATTTTATATAGTTGTTATTCTCCAATTACTACAAAAGCTTCTTGGAATCTTTGATCATGAGAATGTTATTTCAAATCCAGTTCTGCTTCGCAATTACAAAGTGTCTTTAGTGGAGTTAGTTTGGATGCAATTCTAACCCCAGTAGAGTAAACCACAGTCAGTCCTCAAAAAACAGGTATGACTATGGAGCAGTAAAGAGATCAGAATGAACCCAAAAAACTGAGTTGATTTATTGGGGGGGGGGGGGGGGGNGATTTATGGGGGGGGGGGTGTTAAGACAGAAATTCCAACCAAAGCTGTAATGATAACAAGCATCTGATGTGAAACATCAATGATTTAGCATTACATGGCATTACGATGGCTGCTAACCAAGTTCAACATGCTTGAGTGTGCACAGCTATTAGATGATCACAATGTGTTCAGAGCTGTCACACAAACTGTCTCTAGACTTAGGTAAGACTGAAGCTAGCACTCTACAGCATCGGTGTCAGATAAAGCTCAGGAAGTAACAGCAGCAGCAAAACCAACTTACACTCCTTTGTGTCTTACAGAGCAGTTGTCTAGTATCTATTAAGTGGTGAAGTAGCTGTAGCGTAGAACTGAGGAGAATGATGGAACTTATAAAGCACAAATCTTTTTGCAAATGTACAAAATACGGTGCAAGAAAATAATTTTACTGCAAAGTCAACAAGAGTGCATGCAGTAGCAATAGTAGGTAACAAACTGACAAGTGGTTTGTTTAAATTTATGCATAGGGTATCTTCAGACTTCCAAAAGTCTTAGCTTAATACTTCTAAAGGAATGCTGTAAAGTCTTAACTCTCATGAAATATGAAACATGACTAAAGTGTCCCTTCTACTATTAAAATGTGGCTTCTTCATTTACTGATTTATTACCTTCATTCACCAGAGGTCTGATTGAAATTCACTCACTTCACGAGGATCGAAGGTCAGGTTTATTTAGTGAAGTACCAAGCATTTCTATCTCCAAACACAGAGGAAGAGCATTTGCAAGCGTAGTACCATATGGGGTCAGATTAAACTGTGAACAAAGAACATTCAGACAATGAATCCATGAAGAGTTTTACTGCTTTTCCATTTTAAAATACACATATTGTGTCAGCCTGTTCCAAAAAAAGTAATGATTTTGTTTCTGTCTTTTATCCCTGAGGGGAAAAAGAATACTAGAAAGAATTCAGAGCCTTAGAAATGTATCTTCTTTATCCTCAGCAAATGCACAAGGACTAGGACTTATTTACTAATAAAAAACAAGCAAGACTCACAACACAGTTTAGTTTAAATTCAGCTAGACTGTTTTCACTATTTTAAATTGTAGACTCCTGACTGTTAAATAATGTTGAGTGAATCTATCAGGATGCAGGACTAGCAGACTGATCAGTGATGAGATGCTTCAAGAGGACAAAGTACCACCCAAGAGGAGCAGCCTGGTGGTTGGTGACTTGCAGGCCTGGAAGTTGAGTGTACACCAAATCAGCCGTGCCCTCTGACATGGCCCACGATGTCCTGCCATGATCCAAGGCAATGCCCATCTTCATCTAACACTGCACCTCCTGGCTGCTGCTGCTAAGGGCTATACAAGGAAGATTCAGAGCAACCACAAAGCTTTGCAAAGCAGTGGATGCTTTGATCATTTTAAACACTATGTAGTAGGAGTTCAGTCTGTCTACTTTAGTCCTGTGTCTTTCTTTACCATGCAAACATGCTTAACCTGTAGCAGGAAGGTAAAAAAAAAAAAAACAGTTTCAGTTGTCTAATATATATTTATTCTACAATCACAAAAAGTTGTGTAACTTCCACAGGTAATGGGAAAATAATTCAATCTAATTTAGACATATTTATTTACTAAGGATGCAACCCTTTCCTGAGATGGTGGCTTTTTTCAGCTTGAAAAAAAGCACTCCATTTGTTTTCTCTGATACCTTAATCACTTCATGAGGTTGTGGTTTTCCTTTGCCTGTTTGCTGTCCAGTCCTAGAGAAGTCCTGCAGAGCTGACTCTCTACAGCTCACTGTGGGCAACAGCACTGCAGGGTACTCTCATGATCTCATGGTGAAGAACTTCTAAAACTGTGTGATGCAGATTCAGTTTTCCTCAAGAATATTTAGCTTACCAAGAAAATGCTTTACCTACTACATAAACTTCCATAAAGAAACCAGGGAATAACACCAAAAGTTAACTGCAAGCTCCTGAAACCTAACTTCTCAACATTCTCCTTTTTACCTACTCAGAGTTCAGGTGGCTTGGGACCTGAATGGAGCCTTATGTGGAACACAGTTATCACTCTACTCAGGACAGTAATTAAAACAAAAATTACCTGGATTTATTCTTACTTTAATAAACATAGAGATGAAGAAGGAGCCACATGCTGGCCCTGCTACATCCAACAGACTTAGTGCATTGAACAACACAGTGCTGCAACCCTACTCAGTTTCTACATTTTGATCCAAAAGTTGTCATCCTTATTACACGCATAAAAGGCATGAGCCTGGGTTTTGCCAACTCTTAATACCTGCATTTACCCAGCATGCTTAAAGAAGCAAGCGTAGAAAATATGATTTAACTGTGGAATGATTCTATTATCTTTTGTTCAAAATCATTTAAATTGAGGTGCAGTTCTGTCTAATCAATTCAGCGTGTGAAGAAGACCTTTCTTAGTCATACATCCCGTTTCTTGATCCTATGAATAAAGACATGTTTCACTGAGAAACTTAGAAGCATGTTTAACTAAAACCCATGCTTTTTATTAACAGTCTAGATCAGAGGTTAAATAAAATGTGCAATTTGAAAAAAGGTGATTTTGTAGACTGAAAAAAAAAGTGAGATTTGCCAGACACTGCAGAATTGAGATATTGAAGAAAAAAAGCTATTGATCACTTCAGGTGAACATATTTGCAAAGCAGAAGCCAGTAGTAGATCACATGAAATTTGTTTCTGTCCTGAAGTACAGAATTCCCCACAAGTGTGGGAATAAGAATGGCCAGCTTCTCATTTAACACATGAACACCTTAAAAATACAGTCATTATTAGGGGCAGAGTAGGACAAATACTGTATATTGCATTGTTAATGAAGTTCTTTTTGTGGTCTAATCATTGATATTCAAGAGGTTTTTCCTATGAAAATCAAAACATAAACTTTAATTTTGGATGTATCAGCTATTTGCATAGGCAAGCCTGTTTCACTAGAAACTTACATGACTTCATGTACAGCTTAAAACATTTTAAAATGGAAATAGTATAAATGTACCATAAATGAATGTACTTAAATCCCCACTAAATATATATAATAGGAATTTCTCGTTGTTGCTGTTCTTTTCTACCATCCTAATTCTCTTTTCTTCCCCTTACTTAAGTGAAACTGTTCTTCCCTGCTGTATGCAGGAAAATTAGAAGTTTCAACACACTTGGAAGCCAAAAGTTTATTTGTAATAGTAAGTAGTCAGAGAAGTTTATTAACTTTATCAACATTAAGTTTTAAAAAGTAATTACTTTTACTTGTGGAAAATCCTGCCATTTTGGACCTGCAATTGAGTGCAAGCAAAGTATGCAGTCCAGTAGAGTGCCTAAGTTATGTTTTGTGCACTCAGATTGTCATATAATCTTGGCCTGAAAAAGAAAGAAAAAACCCTGAAAACAACCCCTCAAAACAACCCCTAAAAATAACAGAGATTTTTATTTTGAAAGCTGCTTCCCTTGCCAAATGAACAAAAATTGTAAACATTGACAATTTTGTGCTTCCTCGCACAGCACATTTGATTTGCTGACAAGGCTGCTAAACAGCTGTAACATGCAAGAGATAATTTGGTCACCTCTACAGAAACAAATACAGATTGTCTCATGAGATGATCAAGTCTCAAAGCAAATGAGACCAACCAAAGATATCACAGATCTGCCAAAATCCCAGTAATAAAGCTGCTATACAGACTGGAGAATATTTTGGACATACCTGCCACCTGGTGTTTGGTAAACATCATTATGATGTCTGAAAACAACCTAAAATGCTCTTAAACCTGTATTCTCATTAAGAAGCAAACACACACTGATGTATTTTATATGGATGAAATGCATAAGCAGAAGAGGTTGGTGTTATTACCAGCATCTGACGAGAAGAATGAACAGGGTGCTTTAATGTTGCTTCCAGTTCCATCTCTACTGACTACAAAAATTCTCAAGTAAATCTTTGACTTAACCGTCTCTACACATCTCCTGTCAGATAATGGCACTTTGGGTGAGAAACCTCCTGGGCAACAGCTTTATACAGCTTCACAGGCTGACTGTAAACTACAGTGGGCCAAACCCAAAGGAAAGAACTAAGTTATAGGAGATGGAGCTAGGTAAGAAAAGGACTAGGTGACACATAATACAGGGTACTGAGTAACAAGTCATAGTCTGAAATTACTGTGATGAGTATTAATTTGTCTTAGCTAAAACATTTATAACCCCCAAGTCTTTATAGTGGAAGTGGCACTAATTATTAGTTTTGCATACTTCATAGTGATGCTCAGTGGCAAAACTCACAACAGTAAGCACATAAACTGAGATAAACCATGGTTTATCTTTACCTACCAAAAGGTAACTTCCAAGTGGTGGCTAAAGCTTTCGTGTAGGCAACTGAACAAATTCCTGTGCAATTCAGTGGTATCAAACTGTACCTATAACACAGTGAGGGTTTTTCCTCCGCCTCTGAAAGCAAGATTTAAATACAACTGTGTTTCCCAATGATAACTCAGGATGAAGCCACAGTATAAGGTCAGTCTCAGCAATATAAATAGCATTTAAGTTTGCAGCCTGGCAAGCACAAACCAGAACTATTTTTCTGGAATTGCATCTTCGTAGGGCTGCCAAAAATAAAGCAGAGTGTAACGCTTGGGTTTTTCTTTTTCTTCCAGGCAACGGAGGTCAAATGCAACTGTGTCCTTAGGTGCCCCACGCCATTTCACGTCTAGCAACTTTGAAAATGATACACACTAGAAGATCAACCCACACTTACTGTAAATTTACTGTGTAAATTAAATTTACACATGCTCTCAGGTGTTTGTATCAACAACTTTTAACTGCAGAGCACATGGGCACAAACAAAACCTCTCTATTAGCTGAGGTCCAGGCAGCTCTTGGGGATATCCTGTGCAGGGCCAGAACCTGGACAACCTGGACTCGATCCTTGTGGGTCCCATGCAACTCAGGATACCCTGTGACTATGATTCTATGATTAATTGTAGTTAACTTCTCCCAGAATTTAGTTACTGTCTAATAGAGGGCTCGGTTGCTTTCTCAGCATCTGGAAAAAGTATTTTCTAATGAAAACACAGATCCTAACATGGAACTTTGTAAAGCAGAAGGTGCTCTTCCTGTTGTCTATCAACAGCGACTGCTCACTACCAACAGCTGTCTTAGCAAATTAGGACTACTGAGAGAGGAGCCTAATGACTCTTCCAGGATTTTTGCAGAGAGCGCAAAGAAGAAAAAAAATACAAAAAGTTGAAAGAAAAACTGAGGAAAAAAGACCACTAACTACAAATAAAAATTACATCAGTGGTCTAGCATGCTGATGGCTACCAACAGAGGAGCCAGGATCGTTGCTTCTGTATTCTAGCACACTAGGCTGTTTATTGGATGTAAACAGAAAAAAATACTTCAGGGTCCCACAGAAAAGCTGGATTCAAAAGGTACATCTCCATTCTTTTTTGGTCTGTTCAAGTGTATTTCGGCAGACCTGTTCATGTTAGTCACAGCTCCTGCAGAACCTCTTTAATACTCCATTTGAGCAGGTCATCATTACTATTATTTTAATTGACAAATATGAAGGTAATAGTGTTGCACACACCAAAAATTGTGCTTTCCCTTCTGATTTTTGTTTCAGCATGCACAACATACTGTGACCCATGCAAGTCTTATTCTCAATGCACAGCTCTGAAAACGGCATTCTTCTGCAGCTGCTGCTTAAAAGGAAATTGGCTACTGAATAAAAAAACCAAAGCACTTAGGTAGCCAAAAATTGACAAATTCCGATATTCTGCAGTGGTAGGAAGGATCTGTGTGGATACCACCGTACAAGCTGTTCCTCAGCCTCTGTGTATACATAATACCCTGAAACAAGTATGCCAAGTTGCTGTTCTTAATGAATACCCTAAGTCTACATATTGAGTGATTAAACTGTTTCACTTCAGTTTACCGAGCCACATAAAAGCCAATCAATCATCAGTTGTTTCAAATATGAAGAAATGAGTGCTTTGTTCTCAAAGTATTGATAAAATCATGTACTGATTTTTTGGGGGAACACTTGCTAGTGACTTAAGAATTATGTGGAAGGGTTTGGTAGTGAGGGGGCTACAGGGGTGGCTTCTGGGAGAAGCTGCCAGAAGCCTGCCCCATGTCCAATAGAGTCAATGCCAGATGGCTCCAGGATGGACCTGCCACTGGCCAAGGCTGAGCCGAACAGGCTGCCGATTTAAAAAGGAGAGAAAAAAATGCTTGGGCAGGGGCAACAGGAGCAGAGAGAGGAGTGAGAATATGTGAGGAACAGCCCTGCAGACACCGTCATCAGTGAGGAAGGAGAAGAAGCTGCCGCTGGTGGAGCAGAGATCCACCTGCGAAGGACCCCACACCAGAGCAGAGGGATGCCCAGAGGAGACTTCAATCCTGTGAGAAGCCTGCACTGGACAGGCTTCTGTGGCCCCATGGAAAGGAGCCCACACTGGTGCAGGTTTGCTGGCAGGACTTGTGACCCCAAGAGGGACCCACACTGGAGCATTTCGTGAAGAAACGTCGCCCATGAGAAGCTCTCACATTGAGAATTTCACGGAAGACGGTCTCTTGTGAGAGGGACACCAGGGCGGAGCAGGGGAAGAGCAGCAGGAGGAAAGAATGGCAGAGATACCATTTGATGAAGTGACTGTAGTACAGCACAAATATTAAACAAAATCCTACAAAACAGTACTGGAATAATTTGCTGCTTCTGACCATAGTTTGTAGTATTGGTACATCTATACGTGTTAAAGCAGCTTTGGGGCTAGAAACTCTTATCTGTTTTAAAAATAACTTATTTAAAATCCTGTTTTCAGAAAGTGTTTCCACTGTGCTGATAACAGAGAGACATGCCAAAAATCACTGTAACCAGACTTAAACAACTTGCATACTGTTGTATTTCAACCTCTGCCTTAAATCACGGTACGCTACTTACAGTTGTTCTTAAAGCCCGCAGCTGGACAGAGACAAAAAATATTAAAATAAAAAACTGCGTATTTTATTTTTAGCTTTAAAGATGCATCTCTAAACAATCAGTAGAAAAAAAAAACAGTAAAAAAAGTAAACACCAGCATTTTGTAAAGTCACATTGAACTAATACAAGACTTAATACAAACTTTTCATACACGATTCAAATGCAGTTTTAAAAAAAAAAAGTAGTCTGGTCTCCAAGACCATTTGAAATAAATTGTTAAGTACCCACAGATTTTAACTATAAAACAAGGATACATTCTTTTTTTCCATTTATGGAGTTGATTGCCACAAACTTCAATCATTTGCCAGTGAAATTCTCATAGTCTCAGTTACAGAACTGCAGAGAACTCACACAATTCCATGACTGAAGTCTTTCCATTTTCAGTACACACAAGTCAGCACTTGTCACATATCTTTAGACTGATCATCTTCTTCAAGTTTTCTGATTTCACTCTTTAAACAGTTGATGGTTTCACGACTTGCTTTTAGTCTCTCTTTAAGCTCAGCAATTTCAAAACTAGTCTTCTTTTTGGCAGCTTCGAGCTTCTCCCTGGTTTTCACTTCAAGATCTGCAACTGTGGCGGTGATAAAGAAAAATAAATGTTTTAAGTACCGTGAAAAGTTGCAATTCTTTTAATAAACTGAAACAGTAATTTGGATAGCACGTGTCTTGAAAAAAAAAATCTATTTCTGTTAGCCTTAGAGATTCATGGTTGTAATCAAAATGGTATCCACATAAGAATCTGGATTTAAAAAAAAAAGGAAGCTTGTTTTGCATCCTCATTCAGCCCTCAGCCCATCAGTTTTGTAGACAGAGTTATACAATCCATAAAATAATTTTCTCCAGTTTTTTTTAAAGATTAGGTGAGGAAAATAAAACCTGACACGGTGACAGCAAATACATGGGAAATTACAGAGAACTGTGAGTATGTGGTGCCCAGTGACAGCACATGAAGCCACAGGCGCAAACTGAAACATAGGAGGTTCCCTCTGAACATCAGGAAACTTTTACTGTGAAAGTGACCAGGTGAGGACACAGGTTGCCCAGAGAGGTTGTGGAATCTCCATCCCTGGACACATTTAGAAGCCATCTGGACACAGTCTTGGGGAAGCAGCTGTAGGTGGCCCTGATAGGGGCAGGGGGTGAATGAGACGCACCCTCAGGTGCCTTAAAGCCTTCCCCATTCTGTGGTTCCTTCTCCACGTACTGTAGCCATTTTCTATGTCTCTCTGGAGTTCAATTCTACATACCTAAAAGTTTTAGTGATGCTGCCCTGCTTTCACAAATATCTGACATCAAGTATTCTCTTTTTAGTTACTCTTATTGCACAAGTTTTAGGATGAAGATGGTAAAGCCAACAAATCTATTAAGGCCAGAGAGACCCCTCATATCCCATACATTATATAATTGTGGGCAGTGGCAAATATTATCTGCTTCATTAGCACATTTTAAGGAAATATTTAGACAAAAAAAACACACAAAAAGTTTCTACCTACTCTCTGGAGAAATATCCAAAATTTTTAAATGAAAGAAGTTTAAATTTGGATATTTTTATGAATCATATTATTAAAAATTTTCTAAACAAAAACTGCAACATGCAACAGTAACAAAAATCCACCTCAAGACTGGCTGAACTGAGCCAGGAAATACAAGCAGCTCACACATCCACACAGCCAAGCAGACATAAGGCAAATAGGAACCTTAACTCTGAAGAGCTTCAAATTCATAATCACTCTCCACTCTTAGCTCTAGGTGTTTGCTGTCCAAAAAATACCTGACATTTGTTGTCAGGTGAACATAAGGTCAGGTGAGGTGGACTATGATGGATTAAAGTTTGTGATTATTAGGGCAGGAATTTGGCTCAATAAATACTAAATCTTCTACTCTCAGAAAGCAAATAAGTGATGAAATACAGAAGATCAGAACAGAAATAATCACTGAACGCACTACAATTTATGAACCAATGGATCTTAACTTAATTTCCTGAATTCCCTTAATATTTTTGCTAATATTTGGAGACAAATTGGATAAAAAGGACACAAAAAACATTACACTGTATTGAAGAAGTATGTTACGAAATTACCTACAGTTAAAGAAGTAGAAGGGAAAAAGACAGGAAGAGCTCTCAGATACTATTCTTTACCCACAAAGGGCTGCTGCTTTCACTTAAACATCACCAACTGTTCTGTACTTCAGGGCTTCAAGTGTGACCTTTGCTTGCAGTGCTGAACAGAACTGTACCACAGCGTGGCCCTCATTTATTCTCTGTTTTAATTTATTTCAAAGATATCAGACTAGGTGTAGATCATGCCATCACTCTTTATACCAAGTAATTCCTAATTATTTTTTTTTCAGTAGCCATATGGATAAGAAAATCTTAGACGTTTTCAGGTAAGTATTAATATCTTTGCAAAAGTTCAACTTAAATTTAATGCAAAAATATCACTTTTTAGTAGCATCCAAATCCATTGTACTGTTACAGCCCAGAAAAAAAAAACCACTAAAAGCAAATCCAACTATTGTTATTTCTAAAATTAAATATTTTAATCCTCTACTTACACTCTGTTTCATGTTTGTAAGCACCTAGTGTTAGTTGACGAGATGTTGTCAACAGCTGCTGCATCATTGCAGTAGGATCTTGAAATATCTAATGAAGGAGAAAAATACATGGTATCACTAATACTCTTCAAAATAAAGTGAGGATTACATTAAGAATGTTCATACCATTTCATCATAGAATTCAGAAACTACAGTTTTCTTCCCCAGGATGGCATTGGTATCCGACTGAAAAAGCTTCAGCAAGTGATATAAGGTTACCTATGCAAAGACAGAATTTTATTAGCTTGACAATTGTAGGGGAAGAGGAATCTTGTTCTAGATATCAGAAAGTAGTATTTGTTCCTACAAAGCAATTGTATAGGATTTAAAAATGTTTTAGGAATGCAAATATAAATGTCATATAGCTTCAGTAGAATTACTTAAATTTGATATTAACTTAAAACATGCCAACTATCCAAAGGCCTCTTGAGACTTTAAAAATGTCTGGGAAAATGGTTTAGGACTGGGATATAAAAACTACTAATACCACCTTCTCTCAAACATTTCCAAATAGGTGATTTAATTCAAACTGACTTTCCCAATTCATCCTTAGAAAGTGCTTCCTGTGACATTATCCTCCCTTCCAGAGAAAGACAAGGACCAGGGAGGCTGTGAATCACTCTTCACTGAAATCTCTCTTTATGGAGTTACTCTTCCATCCCTGTACTGCATACAGCAGGGTGGGGAGAGGACTGGAAGCCCTCTGTCCAGCCCCGAGGAGCCACTGACCACTTGGCCCATGGCCTGGGAAGAGCACACAGCCCATGCTTCTCCCCTTCCACAAACAGGCCCAGGAGTGGTGGTGGAACAGAGCAGACACAGAACTCCTCTGGTACTTCCTGGAAAGGAAGAATGTGACAGGCTCCAAAACAGCCTTCCAAGAACAGCAGCAAAGAAAAAACACCCAACCAAGTTTAGGACAGCTTGGTCAAGCTGTGAATGGAATTAATACAAGTCAGGATGCTACTGAGCCCAAAAGTATAGGAAACCCTTTCTACGGACTGCCACGTATTCAAAAAAAACCATAAAATTCAGTTTCCCTCTCATTTAGCAAAAAAATGGATAAATAAAAGGATTGTTCATGCGACAGAAGGAACTCAATCCTTCCAGAAACATCCTTTTCCCCTAAAATAGAGCAATCAAGTTTCCCACCTAAACCTGGATAAACAACCCTACAAGAATGTTTAAAACACAGGAATGGAAGAAAGAAAATAATTCCAGTACTTTATACAACTACAGAGTTGCCTTAACCTGGTTTTCTTAGGCACAGACTTATGCTAGCATAGTAGCTCTGCTGCTTTTTGACTGATATTGATCTGACAGAAAAAGAAAAAAAAGAAAATGCTCAAATAGCCTAGAACTTGGAAACTACATGGAAGAGAAATCCTCAGCGTGTGCTCAACCTAGGTAAGGTGTAATATGTGGTCAGGTATTAGAAAATGTCAGAGAAGCCAAGCACAGGAAAAGCAGTCATGAATACAGGAGTAAAGCATAGCAACAGGAAAATGTGACCGATCCTCAAACTAATTTTCTACAAGAACAGACTTTTATTATTTCCATGGCCAATGAGACCTATTTTGACCAGCAATTTCCTAGAGCACAGCTGTAGGCCACCATAACTAATTATTTAAGTTTTGTTAAAAGTTCAATGTACTTACAGGTCTTTCGTTTGGATCAATGAAAAATATCTTAATGATTATTTCGAATTCACCCCAGCCTGTTTCGGTGATTTCATATGGTGGTTTGGTAACAACTGCAATAAGAAACACAGAAGTTTTAATCCCATGATACAGCCAGAAAAAAAGCCCAGTTCTAGAAACAAATACCAAAATGCAAAACCCACCTCTTAAAGGATTACCATAACTTTCATGCAACTTGAATTGAATTTTTTTCACATATGCAGACATGTCCTAAAATAGAAACATTGTTATTTCTGATTATTCAGCACACCAAGCTACTATTCATTCATCTATCCTACATGCCTATTACTATTTCTGACTTTAAAGAGTATTTCTTCCGACTTTACAGAAAGAAAGCAAAATAGTAAATCCAAAAATTAATTCTGGCACTCAGGTCTGTTAGTATTTTGTCCCCATGAATGCTCTCCAGCCTTCCCCTAAACAGAAAAGATCAGTCCAAGACAACATAAATGGAAGCATGCCTTTCCCATGGTTTTCTGTTTTGGAAACCCACCAGCCTATGTGTTTCCTCTCCTTACAGCCAAAGACCCTCCTGCCCCTTCCTCCCCTCCCAGCTTTTCAAACCCCCACGTCCCGCTGCTGCTCGACTGGAAAAGACCTCTAAGATCACGGAGTCCAACCCTAAACCCCAGGCCACCACTAAGCCATGTGCCCAAGTGCCACATCCACAGGCGTTCTGCACGCTCCCAGGGATGGCCCTTCCCCCGTCTCCCGGGCCGCCTGCTCCAAAGCCCGACCCGGCTCTCGGTGAAGCGGCTCTGCCGTACCTCGTTCCGGTACGGCTTCACGTACACCGTCCACTGGTGAGTGTGCCCATCCTCCTCTCGCTTCTTCCCGAAGTACCGCGCCACGTTCCCGTACACGATCGGCTTCACGATGGTAACGCCCTTAAAGGAAAGGAACACAAGCGGACACGGCGCGTTCAGAGAGGC